>CM021100.1:649940553-649966394 GCA_007115665.2 Sequoiadendron giganteum
CTCTCTCTCTCTCCCTCTCCCTCTCCCTCTCCCTCTCTCCCTCTCTCTCCCTCTCCCTCTCCCTCTCCCACTCTCCCTCTCCCTCTCCCTCTCCCTTTGGTCTATGTGTGTACAAACTGGATATCCGATTTGTGAAACTTCATTGTGCAGAGGTGAAATCTTACTATTGTAGAACATGTTTTACAAATTGGATATCGGATTTGTGGGCCATAGAAAAACCCCATGTGGGCCGTTTTTGTGCATTCCAACGGACCCTGCATTCTATTTGCAACACTTTGTAGGCGACAAACGCGCAGTTTCAGATAGGAAGAGACAAAGATAAACTTTTTGGAGCATCTTGTACTCAAATTTGTCATACATAATTATTTTTTAGCATCTTTTATTTGGTATAATGGGGAGCAGTAGTCGTTGGAAGCAAAAACATAAGAGAAAGCTGACAAAAGAACAAATTGAAGGATATAGACAAAGAGATAGAGAAGGTCATAGGAAGAAAAGACAAGGTATGTTAAATATTGGTGAACCTGAGCCCTATGGTCTTTCAAGTGAAGAGGAAATTGAATATGTTCAAGGTGAAAATGTAGAACATGATATTGAAATTGGGAATGAAAATGTTCAAATTGATATTGAAAATTTTCAAGGTGAAAATGTTGGAATTGAAGATGTTGAACATGATATTGAAATTGGGAATGAAAATATTGAAATTGATAATGAAAATGTTGGAATTGAAGATGTTGAACATGATATTGAAAAGGGGAATGAAGAGAGATTAGAATATTGGTTGGCTCAATGTGTGCAGGTAAAGCACAAGCTAACACAATCGATGGAAGATGATGATGGGTTCGTGCATCCTACAAGTTCAATTGTGGTTGCAGGAACTTGGTTGTGAACATACATGATTAGAAAGAATGGCATACCTGCATTTGAAGAATACGAGAAACACAAAACCATTCTCATGTATTCACACCTTGTTATAGCAACAAATGTTAAGTTGTTGAAACATCATGCCAAACCAAAGACAAAACAACTATGGACACTTAGTAATGCTGATCATGAAGCAATATTGGATACTCTTAAGCAAAGAGATGACCCTTCAAGAACACTTGAATAGCATATTCAAGAATGGAAACTACAATGCTTAAGCCTCCTTTTAGATGTGACAATATAGATATATCATTTGACAAATTTTGCGATATTCTTGGAACGATTGATCATGGACCTACTGCAACAATAGCCAACTCTGATCCTTTCAAAGAGGTATGCGACATATTACAATAATATAGATTAGTTATTCAAAGCATCTTTTATAGTTTGCATTACCAATTCATCATCATTCAAGTGTGTTTGGACCTGAGGAGGATGATGCAACAACACTCGAGCCTTCACCAACATCACCAAAATGTGGCTGAGCTACTGTAGAAGCATGCGAAACCAAATGACCACTCAAAGAGTGAATAGCCTAAATAGTCTATGTGGATGCATCCTGGATGATCTTTGGATGATATATTGGAGGTGGTGGAGGAAGGGGAGGAAGGGGAACATTTGGGCGCGGGAGTACTCTAACTGCCCCTGGTCTATCCTGGGGCATACCTCCACCGACGCCCTAGAAGGGTTTAATGTCAAAGTAATTGACATGATGCCCTAACACAAACTCAACATATAATTTTTTAATAAAGTAAAGTGGTATGTTGGAATTATTGTTCGGTGGTTTATCAAAAACATACACCAACGATCCCAAAAGTTAGCTACAATGTCCCTATGCATGCACCATTTTATGGAAATTTTTGTTTTATTAACATTCACTGGCAAACCGGTGCGGGGGTTAATTAATAAAGAGGCTATTTGGGCTTTGGTTATTTGGAGATCTTTCACATCATCGTAAGACAATCCACATCGATAATATTCCCTCATGTCTTCTCACCACGAATAAAAGGAATTATGTTGGGTGGAGAGGGTTTCTATATTTTTAATTATTTCCTTCAATGTGTTTGTCATATCTCTCAATCAAGGCATTGTCTGATAAATTTCACAAATGCCCCTCAATTGCCCCAATTTTTCACCAATTAAGTCTTCAATTGGTGGCTACGAAGGTGGTGGAGCATTTGGCTGTGGAGGTGGTGGAGCGTTTGACATTTGTGGATTTTCATTTGCAGCCATAATACCTAATTAAAGTTAAAAACTAATTAAACTAATTGAAATTACACAATATAAATGAAATTATTGTAAAAAAACCCTAGTTTTTAATAAAAATCCAAAATAAACCATACTTTTTCACAAAAATCAATAAAAAAAATCTTATTTTTGATAAAAATACATCAACAACACTAATTTTTAATCAAGATCCATTTCAAAACATTAAGTTTTAATAAAAAATCAATGTAAACTCTAGTTTAAAAAAAAAATCAATAGAAAACCCTATTTTTGAAAAAAAAATAATAAAACCTACTTAAACTTAAGAGAAGCTACTTCAAAAATTGATTACAAGATTGAAAAAACCAAATACATACCTTTGAAATCGGATATCTGATCAAAGCGGATATCAGATTTGGGTTTTTCCTTTTGCGCCTGTGTCAAACTATGAGAAATGAAGTTAAACAGTTGGTTGTTTTTTTATATATAGTTTCCAGAAATCGGATATCCGATTTGTGGAAACTAGGTTTGGTTTTTGGTTCGGGTAAATGTACTAACACCCGAACCTAGAAAAGTCAACTCGGCATTTCCGTGTTTTTGAGCAGATCCAAAACGTGATTTTTTCTCATTGCCACTTTTTGGGCCATCATGATCCTACACATACCCAAGTGTAAAAGCAAAAACTAAAAGAAGCAAACACCATACACACAAAAACACTAGATTTATGTGGAAAATCTAATAATGGAAAAACCATGGTGAGGATTAGCTCACAATATAGAGAATATCAAAACCAAATACAAAGGCTCACTGCCAAAATAGGACTCACTATCCAGAACAAGACTCACTATTTGAGAAGGGTTAACCACGTAGAGGGCTCACTGCCACAAAATTACAAAATAAGGTAGAAGAGATTTATTATAGAGAGAAAACAATCTCAATCCAATGGATATTTCCACCACAATTTTCTCACACACTTGCAGATATGCTTGAATGATAGAGTACACCTTTAGCTCACTACTTCCAGAAACTCACCACTTGAATTTCACACTAATTTGATCAAACTCCCATCGCACATCCTATCTCTCATCTATCTCACATCTATCTTGCTCTTGCATTCACCCATAAATTTCTCAAAACATTTCAACTTATATTTATACCATCTTCAATTTTGAAACTCATCCAGATTCGACCACACACCATTTGTATTTCCAAATTCAAATTTGGTTGGCACTAAAACATTATATGGTGGAATTAGAATAAGGGAAAATTAAACACACTTAATGGGGACCTAAATAAGTCCCAACACACTTCAACATGCTTCACCATACTTCCATGAACTTCATAAAAAGTGTTTAACACAAGGTCGATCAACACCAGTGTAAAGCACACAAACCAATTAAGCACACTCAACCTTAACACGATCCAATCCTTATGAACAACAAACTTCACTTGAACATGACCTCATATGCTTATCCTGAGAACTGTAAGTCATAAAACCTAAACAAGAAGGAATCTAGAGCAACTACATTTCTCTCGGACCTCAGCCAGATACAGAAAAAAAAATGGTTTACAACTAGTGAACATAAATCGCATTGTAAGATGATCCAGAAACCCAATATCAAGATATAGCAGCTTCCAACAATCATGAACAATACCTCAGATCCTCAATAGCATAACAACATGTTCCAGAGAAAAACCTGGAGCAAAAATTGGATACTTGCAACATTTCTTTATTACAATTTTATCAATATCCTTGACATATATAGCCAATAACCAACATACATGACATCAATGACAACAACAAGCAGTTGACTAGTTAACCAGTTGACATAAATGACTACACCTTTATACTTGCAACACTTAATTGGCATTCTACAATCTAAACAACTCATCATAAAACACTTATAAATTTTAAGCTCGGACGAACATTTCGGACGAACATTTGAGTGAAAAGTTATGACCTTTGAAAGTACCTAAATCATTCCCCTCTAGTAAAAAATAATGTAACTCCTACAAATTATGACCTATGGAAGTCCCTGCATCATTCTCTTCGAGTTGAAAATAATACAACTCCTACTTATTTTGATCCAAATTTTCTAATTTTGATTTGATCTAGCTTCTTTGATTCCCACTATGTGATCCAAACAACTCTTATAAAAGTTGAGCTTAAATAGACACCCAAATTATTATTTTCAAATTGTTGCCACTTGTTTTGATCAAGCTTCTTCAATTCCTATTTTTCAATCTAAACAACTCATCATAAAACACTTCCTTATAAAATTTTAGCCTAAATGGATATCTAGGTCAAAATTTATGACCTTTGAAAGTGCTACATCATTCCTGCTTGGTTGAAAAGAATGCAACTACTATAAGTGATTACCTCTAAAAGTCCTTGCATCGTTCTCCTCTGGTTGAAAAGAACACAAATCCTATAAGCTATTGTCTTCAAACTGTTGCCACTTATTTTGATCCATCTTTTTCAATTCTCATTCTATAATATGAAAAAATACTCATAACACATCTCCTTATAAAATTTGAGCCCAAATGGATATCTAAGAAACAATTTATGACCTCTAGAATTCCTTGCATGATTCTCCTCTGCTTTAAAAGAACGTAGCTCTTGCAAGTTATTATATTCAAACTTCTACCTCTTGTTTTGATCCAGCTTCTCCAATTCCCATTTTACAATCCAAACAACTCCTCATAATGTATCTCCTTATATAATTTGAGACCAAATAGACATTTGAGTCAAAATTTATGACCATAGGCATCATTTTTCTTTGGTTGAAATGAATGTACCACTTGCAAGTTATTATCTTCAAATTTTTGCCACTTGTTTTGATCCAACTTATTCAATTCCCATTCAACAATCAAAAAAACCCTTCATAAAACATCTCCCTATAAAATTTGAGACCAAACAAACATCTGAGTCAAAAGTTATGACCTTTGGAATTCTGCATAAATCTTGTCTAGTTGAAAAGAATGTTGCTCCTACAAGTTATTATCTTCAAACTGCTACAACTTGTTTTAATCTATCTTCTCCTCTAGTTGAAAAGAACAAAGCTCCTACAATTCATTGTCTTCAAATTGCTACCACTTTTTTTATTCCAGCTTCTTCAATTCTCATTCTACAATCTAAACAACTCCTCCTAATGCATCTCCCTATAAAATTTGATCCCAAACGAATATTCGAGTCAAAAGATACGACCTTAGAAATTCCCTACACGATTCTCCTCTAGCTTAAAAGAATATAGCTCCTACAACTTATTATCTTCAAACTGCTCCCACTTGTTTTGATCTATATTTTTCAATTCCCATTATGTAAACCAAATAACTCATCATAATGCATCTCTCTGTAAAATTTGAGCCCAAATGGACATCTGATTCCAAATTTATGACCTCTGGAAGTTTGCATCATTTTATTTTCATTGAAAAGAATACAAATCCTACAAGTTATTATCTTCAAACTACCACTACTTGTTTTAATCTAGCATCTTCAATTCCTATTCTATAATCATCTCTTTTGGTTGAAAAGAAAACAACTTCGGCAAGTGATTATCTTCAAACGATTAACACTTGTTTTGGTCCAAATTTTTCAATTCTCATTCTACAATGTAAAAAAATCCTCATAACATATTTCCCTACAAAACTTGAGCCCAAACAAACATCTGAGTCAAAATTTATGACCTCTAGAGGTTCGTCCATCATTCTCCTCTGGTTGAAAAGAATGTAGCTCTTGCAAATTATTGTCTTCAAAGTGCTACCACTTTTTTTATCTAGCTTAAATTCAATTTCCAATTTTTAATCCAAAAAACTCCTCATCACACATATCCCTATAAAATTTGAGCCTAAATAGACATCCAAGTCAAAATTTATGACCTCTAAAAGTCCCTACATTATTCTTCTCTAGTTCAAAAGAACATAGCTCTTGCAAGCTATTATCTTCAAACTTTTACCACTTGTTTTCACTTAACTTTTTGAATTCCCGTTCGATAATTGAAAAAAGTTTTTATAACACATATCTCTATAAAATCCGAGCCCGAAAAAACATTCAAGTCAAATGTTATGACCTCTAGAAGTTCTTACAACATTCTCCTTTGGTTGAAAATAACCCAACTCTTGCAGTTATTCTCTTCAAACTTTTGCCACTTGTTTTGATCCAGCTTCTTCAATTCCCATTCTACAAATCAAACCACTATTCTTAACACATCCTCCTATAAAATTCAAACCAAAGAAGACATTCAAGTCAAAATTTATGACCTTCAAAAGTCCCTGCATCATTCAATTTTAGTTGAAGAGAACACAACTCCTGCAAGTTATTATCTACAAATTGTTGCCACTTAATTTGATCTAGCTTCTCCAATTCCCATATTATAAATCAAACAACTCCTCATAACACATCTCCCTATGAAATTTTAGCACAAATAAAAATTTGAGTCAAAATTTATGACCTCTAGGAGTTTGTGCACCATTCTCCTCTAGTTGAAAATAGTGTGACTCTTGCAAGTCTTTTATCTTCAAATTGCTACCACTTTTTTTGATCCGGCTTATCCAATTCCCATTTTGTAATCCAAACAACTCCTCATAACTTTTAGAAATAAGGATCTTAGGATACAAATAATTATAAAAAAGATATAAAATAAATAAAATGATAATAATACATAGATTTTACACATTACACAAGATATACATGGGGAAAATCCTTTCAGATAAAAAACCCCATAAAGCATCATTTTATTGAAACACTTACAATACAATGATGGTCTATTATAACATAGAACGAACCTAGGGAACACTTCTCCATACTTCCACATGGACAATAATACCTCATGTGCATATTAGTAGAATTCATTAATAATCTCCAAATTACGCATCTCTCAAATGAGAGAACCTCCTTAAATATAGGAGGAAGGGTGACATTTAATACTTGAAAGAGTGTTAGTCACACCTATTCAACAACCTAAATTCATAAATAATCAATAATCTTACTATTTTAAATGGGATATGCTTAATAAGCATATAATGTATAAGGTTTTATTTAGAACAATATATAAATTTTATAAGGGTATGACCCCTAATAACATTATTTTCTAAAAATAACACATCTCCCTATAAAATTTGAGCCCAAAGAGGCATTCCAGTTAAAATTTATGACCTTAGAAAGTCATCATCCTCTTCTGGTTGAAAAGAATGTAGATCCTACAATTTATTGACTTCGAATTTCTACCACTTGTTTTGATCTAGCTTCTTCAATTCACATTAAAAAATCAAAGCAAATCCTCATAATGCATCTCCCTAAAAATTTGAGGCCAAACTGACATACGAGTCTAAAGTTATGACATTTAGAAGTTCCAGAATCTTTCTCCTCTAGATGAAAAGAACACAACACTTGCAACTTATTATTTTTAAACTACTGCGACATGTTTTGGTCCAGCTTCTTCAATTCCCATTGTACAATCCAAAAAACTCTTCATAACTTATCATTATAAAAATTGATCCCAAGTAGGCATTCGAGTCAAAATTTATGACCTATGAAAGTCCTACATCATTTTCCTATGGTTCAAAGTGAATGCAGATCCTTCAAGCTATTATTTTCAAGCTGCTAAAACTTGTTTCGATCTAGTTTCTTCAAAATTTTACCACTTGTTTTGATCTAGCTTATTCAATTCCTATTTTTCAATCCAAACAAATCCTCATCACACATCTACGTATAAAATTTGAGCCTAAACAAACATTCGAGTCAAAATTTATGACCTCTAGAACTCCCTACATCATTCTCCTTTGGTTGAAAATAATATAGCTCCTGCAAGTTATTGTTTTTAAAATTTTTCCACTTGTTTTGACTTAGCTTCTTTAATTCCCTTTTGACAATCGAAATAATTCATCATAATGCAACTCTCAATAAAATTTGAGCCCAAACAAACATCTGAGTCAAATGTTATGACCTTCAAAATTTCTTACATCATTCTCCTTTGGTTGAAAAGAACACAACTCCTGCAAGTTATTCTCTTCAAACTATTGTGTCTTGTTTAATCCAGCTTCTTCAACTCCCATTTTGCAAATCAAACAACTCTTCATAATGCTCCTGCAAGTTATTATTTTCAAACTGCTACCATTTGTTTTAATCTAGCTTCTTCAATTCCCATTCTACAATCCAAACAACTCCTCATAATGCATCTTGCTATAAAATTTGAGCCCAAGTGGACATATTAGTAAAAAATGATGACCTCTAGAAGTCCTTGCATCATTCTCCTCTAGTTGAAAAGAATGCATCTCCTACAAGTTATTGCCTTAGAACTTCTGTCACTTGTTTTATTTGAGTTTTTTCAAATCCCATTCTACAATCCAAACAATTCCTTATAAAATATCTCGTTATAAAATTTGAGCCCAAACAAAAATTTGAGTCAAAATTTATGACCTCTAGAAGTCTATGCATCATTTTCCTCTCATTGAAAAGAACATAGCTCCTACAAGTTATTATCTTGAAACCACAACCACTTGTTTTGATTTATCTTTTCTAATTCTCATTATGCAATTCAACCATCTCCTCATAACACATCTTGTTATAAAATTTAAGGCTAAACGAACATCTAATTCAAAATTTATGACCTTATAAAGTTCATCTTTCATTCTGCTTTAGTTGAAAAGAACTTAGCTCTTGCAAGATGTTATCTTGAAATTACTGCTAGTTGTTTTGATCCAGCTTCTTCAATTTCCATTCAACCATCAAGAAAACTCCTCATAACAGATCTCCCTATAAAATTTGAGCCCAAATTGATATTTGAGTAAAAAACTATGACCTCCAAAAGTCCCTAAATCATTCTCCTTTGATTGGAAAGAACACAACTATTGCATGTTATTGTCTTCAAACTACTACCACTTGTTTTGATCCAGCTTCTTCAATTCCCATTCTATAATACAAACATTTCCTCACAATTCATGTCCCTATAAAATTTGAGCCCAAATGGATATCTGAATCAAAATTTGTGACCTCTGAAAGTCCCTACATCATTCTCCTCTGGTAGAGAAGAACTCCACCCCTTAAACTTATTGTCTTCAAAATGATACCACATGCTTTGTTCTATCTTCTTTAATTCCCATTTTATGATCCAAACATCTCCTCATAATCCATATCTTTGTAAAAATTCAAACCAAAATGAACATTTGAGTCAAAATTTATCACCTCCGGAAGCCCCTAGATCATTCCCCTCTTGTTGAAAAGAATGTAGCTCCTAAAATTTATTGTCTTGAATTTGTTGCCACTTGTTTTGATGTATCTTTTTTAATCCAAACAACTCCTCATAATACATCTCCCTATAATATTTTAGCCCAACTAGACATCTAAGTTAAAATTTATGACCTCTAAAATTCCTTGCATCAAAACACATCTCCTTATAAAATTTGAGCTAAAACAGACATATAAGTCAAAAATTTATGATCTCTGAAAGTCTCTGCATCATTCCCTTCTAGTTTAAAAGAACACAACTCAGGTACAAGTTATTATTTTAAATTATTGCCACTTCTTTTGATCTATAATCTTCAATTCCCATTTTATAATTCAAACAACTCCTCATAATGCATCTCCGTATAAAAATTGAGGACAAATGGACATCTAAGTCAAGAGTTATGACTCCTACATCATCCCCCTCTTATTGAAGAGAATGTAGCTCCTATAAGTTATTGTCTTGAAACTGTTGCCATTTGTTTTGATGTATCTTTTTTAATCCAAACAACTTGTCATAAAATATCTCCCTATAAAATTTGAGCCCAAATAGACATCCGAGTCAAAAGTTATGACCTTTGAAGTTTCATGCATCATTCCCCTCTAATTGAAAAGAACACAAATCTTGTATGTTATTATTTTCAATTTATTTCCATTGGTTTTGATCTTGATTCTTCAAGTCCTTTTTTACAATCCAAAGAACTCCTCATAATGCATCTCCCTATAAAAATTGAGCCCAAATGGACATCTAAGTCAAAAGTTATGACCTGTGAAAGTTTATGCATCATTCTCCTTTGATTGAAAATAATGCAGCTTTTGCAAGTTATTGTTTTCAAATCTCTTCCACTTATTTTAATGTAGTTTCTTTAATTCCTATTCTACAATCTAGACAAATCCTCATAACTTATCTCCCTATAAGATTTCAGCACAAGCAAACATCTGAGTCAAAATTTATGACCTCCTAAAGTCCTTGCATCATTCCCCTCTCGTTGAAGAGAATGCAACTCCTATGTAAGTTATGACCTATGGAAGCTCCTGCATTGTTCTCCTCTAATTGCAAAGAACACAACTCCTGAAAGTTTTTGTCTTCACACTACTACCACTTGTTATGTTACTACTTTTTCAACTCACATTCTATGATCCAAAGAACTCCTCATAATGTATCTATCTGTAAAATTTGTTTCCAAATAGACATTTGAGTCAAAAGTTATGACATTAGAAAGTCCTTGCATCATTAAAACCTCTAGTTGAAAATAACACAACTCTTGCAAGTTTTGTCTTCAAGCTGTTGCCAATTGTTTTGATCTAACTTCTTCAATTCCCATTCTGTAATCTAAACAAATCATCATAATGCATCTTTCTTTAAATTCAAGCCCAAACGAACATCTGAGTCAAAATTTATGACCTCCAAAAGTTTGCATCGTTCTCCTTTCATTGAAAATAATGCAACTCCTCTAAATTATTGTCTTCAAACTATTGACGCTTTCTTTTATCTAGTTTCATCAATTCCCATTCGGTAATCAACATAACTCATAACGCATCTCCTTGTAAAATTTGAGCCAAATGGACATCTGCATCAAAAGTAATGACCTCCAAAAATCTCTGAATCATTCCCTTTTGGTTGAAAAGAACACAACTCCTACAAGTGATTGTCTTCAAACTGGTGTGACTTGTTTTGATTTAAATTTTTCAATTCCCATTCTATAATGCAAACAACTCCTCATAACACATATCCCTATAAAATTTTACCACAAAGAAACATCCAATTCAAAATATATGACCTCTGATTGAAAAGAGCATGGCTCCTGCAAATTATTGCCTTCAAATTGCTACCACTTGTTTTGATTTGTCTTATTCAATTCCTATTTTTTTAATACAAACAAATCCTCATCACGCATCTCCCTAAACAATTTGAACCTAAAAAGACATTTGAGTCAAAATTTATGACCTATGGAAGTATTTGCATCATTCAACTGTACAGCTCGTGCAAGTTATTATCTTCAAACCGCTACCTCTAATTTTGATCCATCTTTTCTAATTCCCATTCTGTAAACAAAACGACTCCTCATAACACATATCCCTATAAATTTTGAGCCTAAACAGACATCTGAGTCAAAAGTTATGACCTCCAGAAGTCTATGCATCATTCTCCTCTGATTGAATATAACGCAACTCTTACAAGTTATTATCTTCAAACTGCTACCACTTGTTTTGATCTAGCTTATCCGATTCCCATTTTTCAATCCAAACTCCTCATAACACATCTCCCTGTAAAATTTGAGCTGAAACAGACATCTGAGTCAAAATTTATTATCTCCAAAAGTCCCTATTATCATTATCATTCAATTGAAAAGGATACAACTCTTGCAAGTTATTATCTCCAAACTGTAGCCACTTGTTTTGATCCACCTTCTCCAATTCCTATTATGCAATCTAGAAAACTCTTCATGATGCATCTCCCTATAAAATTTAAGCCCTAACTAGCATTTGAGTCAAAAATTATGACCTATGAAAGTCCCAATATCATTCTCTTCTAGTTGAAAAGAACGTAGCTCTTGCAAGTTATTATATTCAAAAAAATTCCACTTGTTTTGATCTAGCTTCTTCAATACACATTCGATAATTGAAACAACTCATCATCATTCATATCCCTAAAACAATTGAGCCCAAACTGACATCTAAGTCAAAATTTATGACCTTTGGAAGTCCCTGAATCATTCTCCTCTTGATGAAAAGAACACATCTCTTGCAAGTTATTATTTTTAAACTATTACGATGTATTTTGATCCAACTTCTTCAATTTCCATTCTAGAATCCAAACAACTCATAATGCATCTCCCTTTAAAATTTGATCCCAAATGGACATCTGAGACAAAATTTATGAGCTCTGAAAGTCACTACATCATTCTCCTTTGGTTGAAAGAGAATGTAGATCCTTCAAATTATTATCATCAAACTTCTACCACCTATTTCCAATCCAGCTTCTTCAATTCCCATTCTATGATCCAAAAAACTCTTCATTACGTATCTTCCTATAAAATTTGAGCCTAAATAGGTATCTGAGTCAAAATTTATGACCTCTAAAACTCTCTACATCATTCTCCTTTGGTTGTAAGGAACATAGCTCTTTTAAGTTTTTATCTTCAAACTATTGCCTCTCATTTTGATCCAACTTATTCAATTCCCATTTTGAAAATTAAACAACTCTTCATAATGCTCCTACAAGTTATTATTTTCAAACTACTACCACTTGTTTTAATCTAGCTTCTTTAATTCTTATTCTACAATCCAAACAATGCCTTATAACGAATCTCGCTATAAAACTTGAGATCTATAAGTCCCTGGATCATTCTCCTCTAGTTAAAAATAGCATAGCCCTCTCAAGTTATTGCCTTCAAATTTATTACCTCTGGAAGTACCTGCATCATTCAACTCTAGTTGAAGATAACACAACTCCTGCAATTTATTGTCTTCAAAGTGCTACCAATTATTTTGATCCACCTTCTTTGATTCCCATTCTTAAAAACCAAACAACTCCTCATAACATAACTGCCTATAAAATTTGAGCCCAAACAAACATTTGAGTCAAAATTTATGACCTCTAGAAGTCCTTGCATCATTCTCCTCTGGTTGAATATAATGCAACTCTTGCAAGTTATTA
Source organism: Sequoiadendron giganteum (assembly GCA_007115665.2). Taxonomy (NCBI): domain Eukaryota; kingdom Viridiplantae; phylum Streptophyta; class Pinopsida; order Cupressales; family Cupressaceae; genus Sequoiadendron; species Sequoiadendron giganteum. The sequence continues at coordinate 649,953,564 of CM021100.1, forward strand.
TCTTCAAACTGTTACCACTTATTTTGATGCAGCTTATCCAATCCCCATTTTGCAATCCAAGAAACTCCTCATAACACATATTCCCAATAAAATTTGATCTCAAACAAACATCTAATTCTAAAGTTATGACCTCTAGAAGTCCCTACATCATTATCTTTTGGTTGAAAAGAATACAACTCTTGCAAGTTATTGTCTTCAAACTATAGTCACTTGTTTTGATCCATCTTCTCCAATTATTATTATACAAATAATTCTTCATAACACATTTCCCTATAAAATTTGAGCCCAAATGGGCATAGAAGTTAAAATTTATGACCTTAGAAATTCCTTGCATCATTCTATTCTGGTTGAAAATAATGCAGTTGGACTGTAAGTTATTATCTTTAAATTGCTGCCACTTTTTTAATCTAGCTTCTTCAGTTCCCATTCAATAATCAAAACAACTACTCATAATGCATCTCCCTAATAAATTTGAGCCCAAACTGACATTTGATTCAAAATTTATGACCTTCAGAAGTCCTTAAATCATTCTCCTCCAGATGAAAAGAACATAGCTCCTTCAAACTAGAGTCACTTATTTTGATCAATCTTCTCCAATTCCCATTATGTGATTCAAAAAACTCCTCATAACACATCTCACTTTTAAATTTGAGCCCAAATAGACATTTGATTCAAAATTTATGGCCTTAGAAATTTTGTGCATCATTCTCATTTGGTTGAAAAGAACTTAGCTCTTGCAAGTGATTATCTTGAAATTGTTGGCACTTGTTTTGATCTAGATTATTCAATTCCCATTCAGCCATCGAAACAATTCTTCATAAGGGATCTCCCTAGAAATTTGAGCCCCATTTTCCCCCCACGATCGTTTGTCCTACCAAGAAGATTATAGATAGAGGTAGTGTGTCCCTTCCTACGATTTTCACCACAAAATTCTTTAATTGGCATCACATGAAAAGGATCTGAAGGAAAATCACCATCACAACCTAACACTTCAAAATGACTAAACATATTAATCCCATCTTCCAATCTAAATATGAAGTTATTCTTGTCATCATGTACAACAACACCCTTCATATATTGATTGAAATATGAAATGGGTATATTGGGAACATTAAGAACGCTTTATGGTAGAATATATTTGCAAAGACAATGGTACCCTACATATAGAAAAAGGTCACCATGTAGAGCTAAGATAAGTAGATCAAATTAATGCATTTTGTGTTTCTTTAGTCTTAGATGAGTCACAATAATTAGTGTTACATCAATTACAAAAATTCTCCAACTTATATCCATTAATTCCATCAAAATATCTTTTCTTTTTGTCGAATGAATCCTTAGAGAGGGTAAACACTTTTTATCTTTTACAATAAAGTAGATAAGTGTCACCCCGTCTTCATTTGTTGCAAAAAGTACCTAACTATCAATTGGTTGAAGATGCCTATCTTGCCAAATCCATTGTAAGCACAAACCATGTGTTTTCTCTCCAATAGAAATTACATTATGGACTATAATAATAGACGATGTTTTCATATTATAATTAACTATCTTTAAGTACTATAATGAATATTGCATGTCCCCATTGTGGTAGGTTACAATATAAGACACAACTTCACTTTTCCTTAGTATTTATTCATGTGGATCATTAATTGCTAGTTTTTTCCCCCTTTCTTCAACTAATAAAGCTTGAGGCTCTTCCAAGGTGCCTTTTAGAATGTAGTGTGAGGAGACTACTTGACGATCATGAGTTGGCCACCAAAAATTAGGAGGAGAGTAACTATTAAAAGGAGTAAGAGAACTCTCCTAAATTTGTTGCATCATTCTACTCTAGTTAAGAATAATGTAGCTCCTACAAGTTATTGTATTCAAACTACTACCACTTGTTTTCCTTGAGCTTCTTCAATTCCTATTCTACAATCTAAATAACTCGTCATAAAACACCTTATAAAATTTGAGACTAAATGAACATATGAATTATAAGTTATCTCCCCTGAAATTCCCTGCATCATTACCATCTGGTTAAAAAGAACCAAATTCTTGCAAGTTATGACCTTTGTAAGTCTCTGTATCATTCTCATTTTGTTGAAAATAACACAACTCCTACAAGTCATCTTCAAAATATTGCAACTTATATTGGTCTAACTTTTTTTATCCCCATTTTGTAATCCAAAAAAATCCGTGTTACGCATCTCCCTATAAAACTTGAGCCCAAATAGACATTTGAGTCAAAAGTTATGACCTCTAGAAGTCCCTACATCAATCTCATGTGGTTGAAAATTATGTAGATCATACAACTTATTATATTCAAAATTCTACCATGTATTTTGATCGATCTTCTCCAATTCCCTTTTCTTAATCCAAACAACTCATAATGCATCTCCTATAAAATTTAAGTCCAAAATGAAGTTTGCATCAGTCTCCTTTGGTTTAAAAAAACATAACTCCTGCAAGGTATTGTCTTCAAACTGTTGCCACTTATTTTAATTTAGCTTCTTCACTTCCCATTCTACAATTTATGGTTAAAAAGTTATGACCTCCAGAATTCTCTACATCATTTTCCTTTGGTTAAAAAGAACATAGGCCCTACAAGTTATTATTTTCAAATGGTTGCCACTTGTTTTGATCAATCTTCAATTCCCATTCTATAATTGAACCAACTCCTCATAAAACACCTCTTTATAAAATTTGAACCCAAACAGACATCTGAGTCAAAATTTATGACCTTTGAAAGTCCCTGCATCATTCCCCTCTCGTTGAAAAGAACACAACTCCTAGAAGTTATGGCTTCTAGAAGTCCTTGCATAATTCTCCTCTAGTTGAAAATACCACAACTCCTGCAAGTTATTATCTTCAAATTGCTACCACTTATTTTTCCCCCCTCCTTCAATTTCCATTCTATGATCTAATCAACTCCTCATAAAGCGTCTCCTTTATAAATTTGATCCCAAATAGGCATCCGACTCAATAGTTGTGACCTTAGAAATTCCTTGCATCATTCTCCTCTAGTTAAAAAGAAAGAAACTCTTACAAGTTATTGTCTTAAAATGATTGACACTTGTTTTTCTCTAGCTTCTTCAATTCCCATCATGTAATCCAAAAAAATCCTCATAACAAATTTCCCTACAAAATTTGAGCCGAAACAAACATCTTAGTCAAAAGTTAAAACCTCCATAAATCTTCACCATTCTACTTTCATTGAAAAGAATGCAACTCTTGCAAGTTATTATCTTCAAACTACTGACACTTTTTTTAATCTAGCTTCTTCAATTCCCATTTTGTAATCCAAACAACTCCTCATAACACATATCCTAGTAAAATTTGAGCTTAAATGGACATCTAAGTCAAAAGTTATGACCTCTAGAAGTTTCTACATCACTCTCTTCTGGTTGAAAAGAACGCAACTCCTACAAGTGATTGTCTTTAAACTGGTACCACTTATTTTGATCTAAATTTTTCATTTCCCATTTTACAATCTAAATAACTCCTCATAACACATCTCCCTATAAAATTTCAGCCCAAATGCACATCTAAGTCAAAAGTAATGACCTCTAGAAGTTCCTGCATCATTTTCCTTTGGTTGAAAAGAACACATCTCCTACAAATTATTGTCTTCAAACTGCTACCACTTGTTTTGATCTAGCTTATTGAATTCCCATTTTATGATCCAAACAACTCCTCATGATGCATCACCCTATAAAGTTTGATCCCAAATAGATATATGAGTCAGAATTTATGATCTCTAAAACTCCCAACATCATTCTTCTTTGGTTGAAAAGAACATAGCTCTTGCAAGTTATTGTCTTCAAACTTTTGGCACTTTCTTTGACTCAACTTATTCAATTCCCATTCAACAATCGAAACAACTCCTCATAACACATCTCTCTGTTAAATTTGAGCACAAATAAACATCCAAGTTAAATATTATGACGTCTAGAAGTTCCTACATCATTCTCATGTAGTTGAAAAGAACACAACTCCTACAAGTTATTCTCTTCAAATTGCTACCTCTTTTTTTGATCCAACTTCTTTAATTCCTATTATGCAAATCAAATAACTCTTCATAATGCTCCTGCAAGTTATTATTTTTAAACTAATATCACTTTTTTTAATCGAGCTTCTTCAATTCTCATTCTATAATCTAAAAAAATCCTCGTAACACATCTCCCTATAAAATTTTAGACTAATTGTACATCTATGTTAAAATTTATAACTTCTAGAATTCCTTGCATCATTCTCTTCTAGTTGAAAATAACGTAGCTCCTGCAAGTTATTATCTTCAAATTATTGCCACTTGTTTTGATCTAGTTTCTTCAATTCCCATTCAACCATCGAAAAAAATCCTCATAATAGATCTCCCTATAAAATTTGAGTCCAAACATACATCTGAGTCAAAATTTATGACCTCTTAAGTCCCTATATCATTCTCCTTTGGTTGAAAAGAATGCAACCACTTCAAGTTATTATCTTCAAACTATTGCCACTTATTTTGATATAGCTTCTTCAATTCCCATTTTTTATTCCAAACAACTCCTCACAACGCATCTACATATAAAATTTGATCCCAAATGAACATCTGAGTCTAAATTTATGACCTTCAGAAGTTATTGCATCATTCTCCTCTGGTTGAAAAGAACACAACCCCTACAACTTATTGTCTTCAAAAATTTGCCACATGTTTTTTTCTAGCTTCTTCAATTCTCATTTTATGATCTAAACATCTCCTCATAATACACCTCCTTTTAAAAAATTTAGCTAAAACATACATCCAAGTCAAAAATTTATCACCTCCTAAAGCCCCTACATCACTCCCCTCTTGTTGAAAACAATTCATCTCTTAAAATTTATTATCTTCAAATTGTAGCCACTTGTTTTGATCCATCTTCTCCAATTCATATTATGTAATCTGAAAAACTCTTCATAATGTATCTCCCTATTAAATTTGAGCCCAAACTGGCATTTGAGTCAAAATTTATGACCTTAGAAAGTCCCTACATCATTCTCTTCTGGTTGGAAAGAACATATCTCCTGTAAGTTATTCTCTTCAATTTTTTGCCACTTATTTTGACCTAGCTTCTTTAATTCCTATTCAATAATCAAAACAAATCTTCATAATGCATCTCCCTAAACAATTTGAGCCCAAACTAACATCTGAGTCAAAATTTATGACCTTTGAAAGTCCTTGAATCATTCTCCTCTAGATGAAAAGAACATAGCTCCTGCAAGTTATTATTTTCAAATTATTGTGACAAGTTTTGATCCATCTTCTTCAATTCCAATTCTACAATCGAAACTCCTCATAACAAATCTCCCTATAAAATTTGAGCCCAAACGGAAATCCGAGTCAAGAGTTATGACCTCTGAAAGTCACTACATCATTCTCTTCTAGTTGAAAGAGAATGCAGATTTGTCAAATTATTATCTTCAAACTGTTGTCACTTGTTTCAATCCTGCTTCTTCAATTGTCATTTTGTGATCCAAAACGCTCCTTATAACACATCTTCTTGTAAAATTTGAGCCTGAACAAATATTTGATTCAAAAGGCATGATATCTGGAAGTCCCTCCATCATTCTCCTTTGGTTGAAAAGAATGTAGCTCCTACAAATTATTGTCTTCAAATTGGTACCACTTTTTATCTAACTTATTGAATCCCATTTTTCAATCCAAAGAACTCCTCATCATGCATCTCCCTATAAAATTTGATCACAAAAGACATCCAAGTCAAAATTTATGACCTCCAAAATTCCCTACATCATTCTCCTCTGGTTCAAAAGAGCATAGCTCCTGAAGTTATTATATTCAAACTTTTGTCACTTGTTTTGACTCAGCTTCTTCAATTCTCATTCGACAATCGAAGAAATACCTCATAACACATCTCTCTATAAAATTTGAGCCCAAAGAAACATCTGAGTCAAATGTTATAACCTCCAAAATTTCTTACATCATTCTCATTTGGTTGAAAATAACTGAAATCTTGCAGGTTATTCTCATCAAACTGTTACCTCTTGTTTTGATCTAGATTATTCAATTCCCATTTTTCAAATCAAACAACTCTCCATAATGCTCCTACAAGTTATTATTTTCAAACTATTGTCACATTTTTTAATCTAGTTTCTTCATTTCCCATTGTGCAATCCAAACAACTCCTCATAACATAACTCGCTATAAAATTTGAGCCCAACTAGACATTTATCTTCAAAATTTTGCCACTTGTTTTGATTGATTTTTTTTAATTCCCATTCTATAATCCAAATAAATCTTCATAAAAAATATCCTTATAAAATTTGACGCCAAAAGAAGTTTTGAGCCGAAAGTTATGACCTCCAAAAGTTTGTGCATTCTCCTCTAGTTGAAAAGAACACAACTCCTAAAAGTGATTATCTTCAAACTGCAACCACTTGTTTCGATCTAGATTTTCTAATTCCCATTAGGAAATTCAAATATCTCCTCATGACACATCTCCTTATAAAATTTGAGGCCAAACAAATGTCTGATTAAAAAATTATGACCATAGAAAGTCTATCTATCATTATCCTCTAGTTGAAAATAATTTTACTCTTGCAAGTTCTTATCTTCAAATTAATACCACTTTTTTTGATATAGGTGCTTCAATTCCCATTTGGCCATTGAAACAAATCATAATAGATCTACCTATAAAATTTGAGACCAAACAGACATTTGAGTCAAAATTTATGACCTTAGAAAGTTCATGCATCAAGTTATTGTCTTCAAACTACTACCACTTGTTTTGATATAGCTTTTTCAATTCACATTTTGCAATCACAACAATTCCTCAGAAGGTAACTCCCTATAAAATTTGAGCCCAAACATACATCGTAGTCAAAATTTATGACCTTTGAAAGTCATACATCATTCCCCTCTAGATGAAAAAAACACATCTCCTGCAAGTTATTATTTTCAAACTATTTCCAGTTATTTTGATCCATATTCTTCAACTCCCATTTTACAATCCAAACAACTCCTCATAATGCATATCCCTATAAAATTAGAGCTCAAAAGGACATATAAGTCAAAACTTATGACTTGTGAAAGTCTATGCATCATACTCCTTTGGTTGAAAAGAATGCAGCTCCTACAAGTTATTATTTTAAAATTGGTGCCAGTTATTATAATCTAGTGTCTTTAATTCCCATTCTACAATCCATACAACTCCTCATAACACATCTCCCTATAAAATTTTAGCCCAAGTAGACATGTAAGTCAAAATTTATGACCTTTGGAAGTCCTTGCATCATTCTCATCTAGTTGAAAAGAATACAAATCATACAAGTTATGACCTCTAGAAGTCCCTACATCATTCTCCTTTAATTGAAAAAAACATATTTCCTGCAAGTTATTATCTTCAAACTACTACTACTTGCTTCGTTCTAGCTTCTTCAATTCTCATTATATGATCCAAAAAATTCCTCATAATTCATCTCCCTATAAAATTTTATCCCAAACATACATCCAAGTAAAAATTTATGACCTTAGAAAGTCCCTACATCATTCTCCTATATTTGAAAAGAACATAACTCTTGCAAGTTATTGTTTTCAAATTGTTGCCACTTGTTTTGATCTAGCTTCTTCAATTCCGATTATTTAATCCAAACAACTGATCATAATGCATCTCCTTGTAAAATTTGAGCCCAAATGGGTATCTAAGTGAAAATTTATGACCTCCAAAATTTTGCATCATTCTCCTTTCATTGAAACGAATGCAATTCCTGCAAGTTATTCAGTTCAAAATTATGCCACTTATTTTGATCTAGCTTCTTCAATTCTCATTTTTCAAATCAAACCACTATTCATAATGCATCTCCCTATAAAATTTGATCCCAAATATACATTTGAGCCAAAATTTATGACCTCTAGAAGTCCCTACATCATTCAACAATAGTTGAAGAGAACGCAACTCCTACAAGTTATTATCTTGGAACTGTTGCCACTTATTCGAATCTAGCTTCTTCAATTCCTATTCTATAATCCAAACAACTCATCACAAGGTGTCTCCCTTTAGAATTTGAGCCCAAATAGACATCAGAGTCAAAATTTATGACCTCCAGAAGTCCATGCATCATTCTCCTCTAGTTGAGAAGAAAAACAAATGCTCCCACATCTTTTTTCAAGCTTATTCAATTCCCATTTTATGGTCCAAACATCTTATAATGCATTTCCTTGAAAAAAATTAAATTAAAAAGGACATCTGAGTCAAAATTTATCACCGCTAGAAACCTCTACATATTTCCCCTCTTATTGAAAAGAATGCAACTCCTACAAGTTATTGTCTTCGAACTGCTGCCAATTGTTTTGATCTAGATTTTTCAATCAAAAAAACTCCTCATAATGCATCTCCCTATAAAATTTTAGCCCAAACAGACATCCGAGTCAAAACTTATGACCTCTAAAAGTCCCTACATCATTCCCCTTTGGTTGAAAGGAACACAACTCATGCAAGTTCTTATTTTCAAAATATTTCCACTTATTTTGATCTAGATTCTTCAATTCCCATTTTAAAATCCAAACAACTCCTCATAATGCATCTCCCTATAAAATTTGAGCCCAAAAGGACATCTGAGTCAAAATTTATGACTTGCGGAATTCTATGCATCATTCTCCTTTGGTTGAAAAGAATCCAACTCCTACAAGTTATTGTTTTCAAATTACTACTAGTTATTTTAAAATCTAGTTTCTTTAATTCCCATTCTACAATCCAAACAACTCCTCATAACACATCTCCCTATAAAATTTCAGCCCAAGCAGACATTTGAGTCAAAATTTATGACCAATGGAAGTCCCTACATCATTCTCATTTGGTTGAAAAGAACACAAATTCTACAAGTTATGACCTATGGAAGTCCCTACATCATTCTCCTCTAGTTGAAAATAACACAGTTTCTGCAATTTATTGTCTTCAAACTACTACCACTTGCTTTATTCCAGCTTCTTCAATTCCCATTCTACGATACAAACAACTCCTCATAATACATCTCCCTATAAAATTTGATCCCAAATGTACATCCAAGACAAAATTTATGATGTTAGAAATTCCATGTATCATTCTCCTCTAGTTGAAAAGAACACAACTCCTACAAGTTATTATCTTCAAACTGTTGCCACTTGTTTTGTTCTAGCTTCTCCAATTCCTATTTTTTAATCCAAACAACTTATCATAATGCATCTCCCTGTAAAATTTGAGCCCAAATTGACATCCAAGTCAAAATTTATGACCTCCAAAAGTTTGCATCATTCTCCTTTAATTGAAAAGAATGCAACTTATGTAAGTTATTCTCTTCAAACCTTTGCCACTTGTTTTGATCTAGCTTCATCAATTCTCATTCTGGAAATCAAACCACTATTCATAATGCATCTCCCTATAAAATTTTATCCCAAATGTACATGTAAGTGAAAATTTATGACCTCTGGAAGTCCCTGCATCATTAAACAATAGTTGAAAAGAATGCAACTCCTATAAGTTATTATCTTCAAACTACTGCCAATTATTTTGATCTAGCATCTAAAATTCTCATTCTATAAACCAAAAAACTCCTCATGGGTAGGGCCAAAAAAGTGGTTGACAATTTTATTGAGGAAGCAAAAATGCATTTTGGGTGCTCAAACATATTTAGGGGGTTCGCTCGAACTAATTGGTTTGAGCGAACCCTAAAACATAAATTGTATTTAATATAAAAAAATGGGGTTCGAGTGAAAGGGGGTTCGCTCAAACCCCCTAATTAGGGATTTTTTAAATAAAATATTATGATAGTCAAAACCAACTGTCGTTTTCATTTGCAGCGAGCGACGAACCTCCTGGTGAACTCACCACCTTGGGTGACCTCCTACAGTGTATCACCCTCCAGTGCATTAGCCTCCAGGTTGGTTTCATGCTTCCACAATTCACATACATGTTTGAAATGAATTGCATTTTCTTGAAAGTTTCTAAACCTTTTTCAACAAATCCATTTTGTGCATATCCTTAAAACAATTCACTTGCCTTTGTCAATTCTTCCACATTTCACATACATGTCTACTAGGGAAAATGCACAAAATTCCTATACCCTTTATAATATGATGGATGTCCATACCCTATTCCAAAGCTCCCATTTTGGCATTGGCAAGGAGGATGCTGGAAAAAATTTAAAGCAAAGTATGTAAACACTTCAAAAAATAGAATGAAAATTTGAGTAAAATCTATTTATATTTCAGACAACACTTGTTTTAAGTAATACAAACAATTTTCATGTTGTATGTCACTTTTATTTTGATTCTTATCTCTATCAAATAAATATATCCTTTATGTTGTATTTCTCTCAGAGGGATAATTAAGAGTTATTTTCCTCTCCATTCTCATGTTTAAAATTGAATTATCAACTTGTGTTTAAGAAATACCATAAATATTTCATAGCTGATAATAGGGAATTTGATTGTCTTAAAGGGTTATTAAGTAGGATCATATAAGAAGGCCATAATCTGTTATCACTGAGTTTCATTTTGTGTTTCTTACTAACAAGAAAATTAGCTTATTATTTGATTCAACCAAAGGGTATGTGCAAGATCATCATGGAAAAAACAAGCCCTTAAGTGGCAATGAAAAACCAGAAAAATCAGAGTTAGGCAACTTGACGTAAAAATTTGAATAAGTTATCTATATTATTTCAAAAGTATGTAAGAATAGAATCTGTAACAAATTGAATGTAGTTTCTAAAATACTAGATATATATATAAAATCTATTTGGTGAAAATTTGAAATTTCAATGCAGTAGTACTTAAATTTCAGGGAAAAAATAAGAAGTAAATGTCTGTCTAACCACCCTAACCACAATAAAATGATAATATTTTTTAATAATATTTTAGATGTAATTAGAGGACTCATGTCCCGATGTGATGCATATTTTTTTGTATTTTTTTTCCAAGTAAATAATTAATTATGAATTTTTTATTACAACTTTTAAAAAATATTAAAACTTGTATGTCTGACCACCTTAACTTGGTCAAAACTTCATGAATATTTTTATTTTTTTTAAGTATGCGATGCATAGAATGTGACACATGTTTTGGATTCAAAAAATGTGTTACGGTTTGAAAGATATAGATGTTTTTCAATCAGCCTATCAATCAGGACTTTAGTCATAATTCAAATAGAAAATGAATAATAATTATTTATTAAATTCAAAGTATAGAATAATTTATATTGGTAGAAAGTTGAGAATCTCTTTCAAAAACTCTTTTCGTTTCATCAATTTAGGGTAAAAAACAAGTTGTCAGCCACATGGGCGAAGTCTAGAAAAGCAAGGTAAGTTGTTAAACATGTTTTTTGTGCTGACTTCTTAGGATTGGCATGTCCTAGCCAAATTATGAAGCAAACCCGAGGTTAATCCCTAGGTAGTAAGTTTTGTGTCAGACATATCGGATATCTAATTTTTTTTATATATAATTAAAAAAAATCTAATATAGTTTTTAATATATGATTTAAAAAATTGCAATTTTCAAATCAGATATCCAATTTATTTTATATATAATTTTAAAAAATATAATATATTTTTTAATATATGATTTAAAAAATTGCAATAAATAATTTAGAGTTTATTTTAAAATATCTAGTTGAGAATATACAATATAGTTTATAATTCAATATATAATTTATAATTTATGATAATCTCTTACAAAATTATGTATAATATTTATATATTATTTATATATTCTAGTTAATGTATAAATATTTATATATATATATTAAGTTAATATATAAAATATTATATAAATAATTGATATTACTAATATATTAAATATTTAAATATATCTCTTTCCCTCTCTCTCTCTCCGTCCCTCTCTCTCTCTCTCTCTCTCTCTCTCTCTCTCTCTCTCTCTCTCTCATCTTTCCCCTCTTCCCATCTCCTTCCCCTAATTCTCTCTCCCTCTCTTGGACCCTTCTTCCCTCTCCCCTCTCCTCCTCTCTCTCTCTCTCTCTCTCTCTCCTTCTTCCCCTCCTCCCTCTCCTTCCCCTCTAGTTCTCTCTCCTCCTTCCCCTCTCCCTTCGCCTCCAGGCTCCTCTCTCTCTCTCTCTCTCTCTCTCTCTCTCTCTCTCTCTCTCTCTCTCTCTCTCTCCCCTTCTCCCCTTCCCCTCCCTCTTTCTCTCTCTCTCTCTCCTAATTTTCTCTCTCTCTATCCCTTTCCATCTCTCTTTCACACTCTCTATCTCTCCCTCTATCTCCCCGTCTTCCTGTCTTCCCGTCTCCCTTCCCCCTTCTAATTCTCTCTCTCTCTCTCTCTCTCTCTCTCTCTCTCTCTCTCTCTCTCTCTCTCTCTCTCTCTCTCTCTCTCTCTCCTTCTTCTTCAGCCCCTCCCTAGTTATCTCTCTGTCTCTCCTTCCACTCATCTTCCTCCTCTGTCTCTCTCTCCCCTTCTTCCACTCTTCCCCTCTCCCTTCTCCCTCCTAATTCTCTCTCTCTCTCTCTCTATTTATCCCCTTCTTCATGTCTTCCCCTCTAGTTCTCTCTCTCTCTCTCTCTCTCTCTCTCTCTCCCCTTCTTCCCCTCTCCCTTCCCCCTCCTAATTCTTTGTCTCTCTATCTCTATCTCTCTCTCCTTCTTCCCCTCTTCCCCTCTACCTTCCCCCTCCTAATTATCTCTCTCTATCTCTCCCTTTTCCTCTATCTTTCCCTCTCTCTATCTCTCTCTCTATCTCTCCCTATCTCCATCTCTCTCCCCTTCTTCCACTCTTCCCCTCTCCCTTCTTCCTCCTAATTTTCTCTCTCTCTATCCCCTTCTTCTTATCTTTCCCTCTCCCTTCCCTCTCCTTTGTCTCTCTCCCTCTCTCTCTCTCCCATTCTTCCCCTC
>CM021100.1:649966414-649981410 GCA_007115665.2 Sequoiadendron giganteum
TCTCTCTCTCTCTCTCTCTCTCTCTCTCTCTCTCTCTCTCTCTCTCTCTCTCTCTCTCTCTCTCTCTCTCTCTCCTTTTTTCAAATATTTCCCAACCCCAAATCGGATATCCGATTTGTAAACCTTAGGCTTGGGCATTGCTATGGAGCAATGTACTGACACCCAACCCAAAAGAAAGTCAACTCGGGATTTCTGCATTTTTTGGCGAGTGAAAAACGCTACTTTTTCCTATTGCCACTTTTTGGCCCATCATGATCCTACACATGCCCCAAACCAATTTAACTTGGGGCGTTAATAATAATTTATTTCAAAAGTTTCAACCAAACCTTTGGAAATCAAGATAGTTTGAGAACAAGAATTAGAATGTGTACATCAATATTAACATCTTAACATTAATATTGAACAAAGCTTCTTGATCCAACAAACTAGCTTTCCAGTTAGTGAAAGTAATCCTAGAACTAGTAAAAATTTTCAACCATTAAAATACAAGAGGAAGCATGGTGAAGTGAGGAAAACTAAGAAAGAAATAAGGTGACTAACTTGAAGATAGCTATGGAAATAATTTTAGGTTGATGTAATCAATTTTAATTAGAAATTAAGCCTACAATTTTTTCCCATGATTTATTTGAATTTTATCAAATAAAAATTGAATACATCAACCTAAAATTATTCCCTTTATTGATTTGAATTTTATCCAATAAAAATCTAGAGATTTAAAATGTGAAATATAAAATTAGGGGTAAAAGAGAAACAAAAATCCTAATTTCAACAAATCAACTATTTTGATGTTTTAGCTATGGATGAAAATAATTAAAGTTTTATAGGGTGTCATTTAATGGTCTAAATATCCTCTTGTAGAATAGATCTTTATAAATCCCTAAATTCAAGAACTTGTATATTTTATTACTTAATGAAGATAATTGAAAAGTGATGCATATTGTATCAACCTCCATTTTAAAACTCTATCAAATAAATCCAAAATTTTGAAAATAAGAATTTAAAAAAAAATAAAAATGGCAACATAGTATGTTGGATAAGGAGATTTTGACATCCACAACCATATATGGATCCATTAACTTTTCCTAAAAATGTTTCAAACTAAAATATAACACTTCATATAAAAGTTGTTGAACTTTTCTATGGATTAGGATGTCAAAATATGAAATTTCAACCTTCCACATCTCATCTAATTGACCTCTAATGTTCCAAAAAGATGTAAAAAGAAATCTAACATATCACATTTCCAAATGATCATAGATTTTCCACAAAGGAAATTTGAAGCCAAAACTTGAAAGGAAATCTAAATTTGAACATTAATAAAATCAATACCAAATCTAGACCATCATAGAACTTCCATAAGAAGTAGAGAGTTAATATTAATGACTAAAATCTTAATATGATCAATAATGGATTGTTTTAGATTATTTTATCTCTAGATATTGATGATATCTCAAGATAATAAATTAAGTACAAATTTAAATGAGTAATGTTAAAGAAAGAAATTAATGATTGGCCCATACCCGAGACGGATCGATGGAGGAGATGCCAACCAATGAATGGCCATGCTTGCCCAGGAAGAGATGGGAAAGGAACGAACTAACGGGTGGGCACCAAGGACTTGCACCGAGGAAAGGAACATTGATTGATGCACAAATTCTCATTATAGTTCCTGAGCTTTCAAAATTATTTTTCTATAAAGTTACATATTAGATACTAACTTTTAATATGTATGTCAACTTGGATGACTTTGGGTAGAGAATGGCTAATACATATGCCACTAATAGAACAAATAAAATGGTTATAAATGGAATTGATAAGGGTGTGAATTATCATACCACTCTTAATGTTTGGAATGGGGTTATGGAGTGTGATAAGAACTATAATTAGGGATAGAAAAAAATTTAATAATGGTCCTAAAAGATATCTCTCTAACTACCATCGATGAGGCATTTCATATTCCTTTCTATTCATGAAAGGGTGGTTGTGATAAAAATATAAAATTTTGAAGAGGATTTAAAATGAACATGTTAAAACAAAATAAATAAATAAATTTAAAATAGATTGAATTCTCTCAAACTATTGTATACAAAATGGCCAAAATGTTGTGTAGGAGTGATTTTCAATATGATATATGGGATATGGTGACCCTATTAAGAATAATAATGGGGCTACATTTGAAGCTAATTTCTTATCATGTATATATTCATATATTATAATTATATTAGAAGAAGAGAACATGATCCATTCAGTTGAGACTATTAGTGATATTATTCATGAATAATTAATCAAGGTAGAGGAAATCAAAGGAGATTTTATATGACTCTTATTTGTTATATTCATTGGATACAGGAGGCACATTACCAAGGTTAGAAATAAGATATCATTTTGTTTTAGATCCAAGAAAAATTCCTATGTATGTCCATTATCCATAACTCGGAAAAAATCTAAGATCTATTCAAAATAGTGAGCAATGCCTTTTCCATGTGGTTAGAAGGATGATAGGAGGAGACATAACTAAGGTAAATAAATATGGTAATTGGTTTATATAATTCTGCATGTTCTCTTATACTAGAGTCTCATATAACCTATAAGTGTAATCTATCTCTTTATCCCTTCCAATAGAGAGATACTAAATTGGCTTACCCTTTTCACCTTTCTTTTGAGGGTTCATCTTAGAATGCAACTTCCTTGAACATGATAATTTTATATAAGCATATTTCCCACAATGATCACAATAACTAGTAGAATTTACTTTTTGTGAGCTTGTAGTGCTTTCCTTCTTTATCTTGGATATAGCTCCAATTGTTTTTGAGGCCCTGATAGAGAAAGTACACATTATTCTTCATCCTTCAAAGACTTTCCCTCTTTATAAAATTTTATGTTAAATTATTTCATAAATAATTTCTTAATCTACTTTTTTTTTAACATGATCGTGCTTTCCTACAACCATATAAAATTATAGATTTTTTAAGAAATTCAATGCATAATTTGCTAGTTTCAACTTAGGATAGGAAAAAATTATTCTTCAACAATAAGAAAATTCAATTGAAATTATACCTCCATGTGCTCAAATCATTGTTCTAACATATCCTACAAATGAAAATATCTCAACTATTGATTTATAACCATCAAGACCTATGTTTGGTAAACTAGAATGACCATGGAAGTTTTCCTCTACTATATATTCCAGGTTGTTCCCTTACTCTTTAATGAGCATAACTTATCTAAGAGACACTTTATTAAGCACTATGTTATCTCATTGGTTGAGATAATCTTGCACCTTTAGTATCAAGCTTGAGGAATCTTACATTTATATCCATGCTTATGGCTTTCTTTGGGAAAATATTAATTTTTTGACAAGGAACAAAATTGTAAAAAAAGTCTATGTTGCATACCTATACAAATTAAATAACAAAAAACTCCACAATTAAATAACTTGTTTGATTACCACTCAATTCATTTAAACTAGGATGATTATTCCATACACTAGTAGCAAATAAATGGATTAACTTAGAGAACACAATTAGCTAACTTTAATCAAAATTTCTTGGAATTATACAACTAACAATGGAACAATCAAGAACACCTATTTCAATAGTAAAGCCTTAGTATCTAAGTGAATTCAAAACTTATAATTTAAATAAACATGGCCAAAAAGATTCTAAATATATAGGTTTATCTTTCTCCAAGTCTTTAAAGAAACATGGCCAAAAAGAGTAAAATGTTTAGAAAATTAAATAAAATAGTGAAAATGTTTTTATGAAAAATTATGATAGATGTTGAATGTTTTTTTGTTAATGGAATGAATTTTTTTTTATGATTAGATGAATTATTTGAACTAGTGAATTCTCTATTTTTCATCCCAAGTAGCATTTATTACTAGTGATATTATCTTGCATATACAAATCTAATCTAATCTATGCATATAAATTATATGTGTGCAACTTATAGGTTCAATATATATGCTAATTTTTAGAATCTACAATTTACCTCACCTTGATGTTAATTATCTATTACTACATAAAAATTGATTCTTGTGCTTTTTTGTTTGCATGTGGTAAGGATAATTACTCCAGTGTGTCAAACCATGTAAAGATACTAGGTTGATGACTAGATAAAACATTAATAATGAGACTTTGAAACATACTTTGACCTAGTCCTATCTATCCTTTGATAACTATGTGACATTTTTCAATGCACCATTACATAAAAATAAATCAATTAACTTTAAATATACATTTTAGAAAGTTTTTTATAGATAGAAATGAAAATAAAAGTGATAGGTGAATTTGTAGATTCATGCCCATCCCCATGATAATAAAAGCATAAAAAATCAGCAGTTTTTCTAAGGGGATGTAGTCCTTTACACAAAGAGAGGATCACAAACCTTTATAGAGAATCACAAACCTTTATAGCTTGAAACTTCTATACTTGAAATGTGAAACATATTTTATTTTAAATAGTTTGAACACTAGATCTTATCTCTAATCTATATGTGTGCTTTCAAATATCAAGCTAATTTAGAACTTGTTGGCCCTTGTGATTTACTTATGTGGATCATATATTTAAGATCATTTTATATATTTAAATGTATAGTTCTATAAGTTTCTACATTTTGGTTCAAAATGAGTTTGTGCATGACTTTGAATTATGTACATTTAAAGATTTATTAATATTTCAAATTGATTTACTTGTTGCACAAACTTGTTTAGCAATATATGTATCTAAGTTACATTAAATTTATTGAATGCATGTATGCACTTAGAACTATTATCTAGATATCTAGCGTTCATGTTTAATACATTCTATATCATGTGCACACTTGTAAATTTATTTAGAACTATTTTAGATTTCTATTATCTAGATCTAGATATATTAAACCAAGGTTTCATCGCTCCTTTAGGTCCATACATATCACATGTAAAATGAACCTATTCCACCTCCACAAACACTCTTTACAAATAATAATAGTGAAATTAGAAATTGAGAGATTCATTGATAGATGGTACAAACATAGGCATATATTCAGAGGTTTGCATGTCCATATTACAAAGCCTGGAACAAATAAGAGATAAACTTGGGCATACTAGTCCCTGATAAAGTAGTTGTTATTCTTTCCCACATGTGCAAAGAAGTACATGGTGAGGTTCCCTATAAACAAATGCATGATGTTGTGACCAAAGAAATGATTAAAAATACTTGTTTTCCATTCTATCAAAATAAACATAAGGTGAGGGGATACCAGGTCACCAAATGTGTGGATCATGATATGGCCCGATTGATCTACCTGTGATTTCTTGTAGCACATGGGACCAATATCCAAACAATGACCAAATTTCATTATATTTTGTTTAGTAGTTGTATGTTGAGGTCCATTTGGGCCTCAAAGTCAACTACCTGGACATTCCACGATATGCTTGTCAGGGGCATGGCAAGATTGCCAATGGGTATGTGCAGGATCATGATGGGCCAAAAAGTGGCAATGAGAAAAAATCACATTTTGGATCGGCTCAAAAATGCGGAAATGCCGAGTTGACTTTTCTAGGTTCGAGTATCAATACATTTACCCAAACCAAAAACCAAACCTAGTTTCCACAAATCGGATATTCGATTTCTGGAAACTATATATAAAAAAAACAGTCGACTGTTTAACTTCATTTCTCACAGTTTGACACGGGCGCAAAAGGAAAAAACCCAAATCCGTTATCCGCTTTGATCAAATATCCGATTTCAAAGGTATGTATTTGGTTTTTTCAATCTTGTAATCAATTTTTGAAGTAGATTCTCTTATGTTTAAGTAGGTTTTATTAATTTTTTTTCAAAAATAGGGTTTTCTATTGATTTAAAAAAAAAACTAGAGTTTACATTGATTTTTTATTAAAACTTAATGTTTTGAAATGGATTTTGATTAAAAATTAGTGTTGTTGATGTATTTTTATCAAAAATATGAGTTTGTTATCGATTTTTGTGAAAAAGTATGGTTTTTTTTGGATTTTTATTAAAAACTAGGGTTTTTTTACAATAATTTCATTTATATTGTATAATTTCAATTAGTTTAACTAGTTTTTAACTTTAATCAAGTATTATGGCTGCGAATCAAAATACAAGAATGCCAAATGCTCCACCACCTCCGCAGCCACGAATTGAAAACTTAATTGGTGAAAAATTGTGGCAATTGAGGGGCATTTGTGAAATTTATCAGACAATGCCTTGATTGAGAGATATGACAAACACATTGAGGGAAATAATTAAAAATATAGAAACCCTCTCCACCCAACATAATTCCTTTTATTCGTGGCGAGAAGACATGAGGGAATATTATCGATGTGGATTGTCTTACCATGATGTGAAAGATCTCCAAATAACCAAAGCCCAAATAGCCTCTTTATTCATTGACCCCCGCACTGGTTTGCCAGTGAATGTTAATAAAATAAAACTTTCCATAAAATGGTGCATGCATAGGGACATTGTAGCTAACTTTTGGGATCGTTGGTGTATGGTTTTTGATAGACATACAATTTTACTTTATTAAAAAATTATATGTTGAGTTTGTGTTAGGGAATCATGTCAATTACTTTAACATTAAACCCTTCTAGGGCGTCAGTGGAGGTATGCCCCAGGATAGACCAGGGGTAGTTAGAGTAGTCTCGCGCCCAAATGTTCCCCTTCCTCCCCTTCCTCTGCCACCTCCAATATATCATCTAGAGATTATCCAGGATGCATCCACACAGACTATTTAGGCTATTCACTCTTTGAGCGGTCATTTGGTTTCGCATGCTTCTACAGTAGCTCAGCCACATTTTGGTCATGTTGGCGAAGGCTTGAGTGCTGCTGTATCATCCTCCTCAGGTACATTTTTGTGTGCCACATACTTGCACTATGTGCCGCCAGATATGTTTGGGTCCTCTTGTACAGCCCATTGAGCATCCCTTGGACACTTCTAATTATGACCTCCATGATGTGGACATTATCGATCACTCGCAGGGGAGTGGAGCGCACCCTACAGAGTCCTTTGCTGCTAGAGAGGGAGATGCTGGAATAGTGACACAGGTAAGATTTAAGTTGTAATTTCGTAACTTGCATTTGTTTTTAAATGAATATTAATAAGAGATAGTATCAAGTACTAATATTTATTTACATGGTCTAGTTAACAATTGATGTCTGAGGAGGATCTCACACGGGTGACTGATAGCACCCTTAGGGCCATTTCATTTGGCTTGAACACACACATGGTATATATTTTCACACTCACTCATTTACATTTTATATTATATATTTCTTGTCATTTGAATTGTTATTAATGAAATTATATAATAACTTATATGTTTATCTTGTTTTCCTCCTATAGGAAATACCTAGTGCGAGTGAGGTGCAACATCGTCCAAAATATGGATGCGCAAATCTAGACAAGGGGAAGGTAATTGAACTCAAATTGGATTGAATTAATTTTTTTAAGATCTTATATTGATTATACATATGTTGACATAGATTGGTAGTTTCATATGTACTTGTCAATTTTATGTACAGGCAATTATGAGATTTATAGATATGATGACAAGGGACACACCACCTAAAGGAGTAGTTATTGGAACACCTCAAAGAGTAGGTGTTGAAAAACCTCAAGGAGGAGGTATCGAAACACTTGAAGGAGATAAAGAAAAAGATCAACCTAAAGAGGTATGTGCTTATTTTATTTTGTGTTTGGTAAATAAGTTCCTATTACCAATAATCGTATGCTAACTTGGATCAATTTTATGTTTTTTTTCACATATATAGATTGGCATTTCAAAAGTTGATTTGGTATATTCTAGGACTCCTAACCCTTTGAAGAGACGTATATTCCAGGTAATCAAGATTTCAATTTTAGAGTTCAATTAAAATTCAATGTATATTGATTTTGATGTTAATTATTCGATTTTAAGCTATATATTATAACTAATCTCAATTGTGGTTTTAATTTTTCTTGTGGAGCTACCTTCAGAGCCAATGAGTGCTTCAAAGAGGCTCCATTTTGATGATCCACCAATAGTTTAGGATGAGATAGACATTTTGGAATGTAAATTTTGAATACATATTGAGATGGCATATGCCACATTTTGTAAAACTTTGTTTGAGTTGGCATTGATGCCATTTTTGTATATGGACATACACTTGATTATTGGATAATTTGATATATAGAAGTTGACAATCGAAATTTAATTTGTTCCTCATGTGCATGATTAAACTCTTTGAAAATTTTATCTTGAGCAATGGTTAAATATCAATGTACAATAGCTTAAAACTGAATGGTTATATTATGTAGTTTATATTTATATCGCTGATTACATTGCATTACACATCTTTCAAACTCAAATCATTAATTCACATTGCATAACTAACAACTAGATGTTCATAGATGAAATTTTTTCAATTACAATATAGTTCTAACAAAGTCAACCTAAGCAGTTATATAATTACTTCACATTGCATAAATAAAAACTATGAGCAGTTGCCAATTGCATTTGTTTGTCATTGAATTCTATGAGACCACATTTCTTTGATGCTTTTTTTCAAATAGTCCACTGCCTTGTCTATGCTACCACATTTTTCATACATGATAGCGATCACATTAAGTTGAAATAAATTAAATGATAGTCTATGGCTATTTAATTTATACTCATTTTATTCAAATGGATGAGGCCGACCTTCCTTGATATTATTTTGTAATTTATTATTTTCAAGAGAGGCCGACCTCCTTGAAGAGTCAACTTATTTTGTATAAATATGAGGTGATGGTTGTTCATTTACTCAATCAAGTTCATTCAGCATAATTTGGAATCCAAGAAAAAGTTTGCACTTGAGCAGCAACGCTTCATCTTGCAGCAGTAGGACGATTTCAAGGAGAAGCATATTGAATTGTATCTTTGCATCTATGTGAGGTGATATTATTCATTGTATCAAATTCAGCCATGAGCTGGGCCTGAGTTGTAAGCAAATTTCTTGTTGTGTTTATTGTCTTAAGTGTTTCATTTTTTGAGTGCTTTCAGTTGTATTATCTGATCTCTAAGTTGAAGACAGCGAGAGAAATGGTCATATTGTTGATGACAAAGATCTGACCATGTTGGCTCTTAATGGTCTTCCTTCATCTTGGGAGTCTTATATTCAAGGAATCGGTGTGAGATCGAAACTTCCCAAGTTTGATCGATTGAGAGCTGAATGTATTCAAGAGGAGTCAAGGTTGGTTGCGAGAGGTATTGGATGAAGCTCTACAAATGAAGACATTCATGTTCTTTTCGCTCAATCCTCGAAGAAGGAAGGAAAAGGAGGAAAGAAAAGATGCTTCAAGAGGAATGGAGATAAAGATTCGGATGGTGCTCCTGCATTCAAGAAGAAGTGGGACCTCTATCGTGTTTACTGGGATACGATTTGCTCAAAGTCAATCAGCTTGGATTTAACATTGGTAGCTCTGCAAACCTATTTAGAATAGAGTGATCTGAAGAGGACATCCCTAAATCTCTACAGAGGTGTAAAGTTGCAAAGTGGTGCAACTTTCATTCTCGAACTCGTACGAACCAATGGACTATTCCAACACATCTGGATGGGTATGTTTACGCTAGGTATGGTTCTCTGTTGCACCCAAATATGTCGAATCGCTCTGAGCTACATTAGAGCGACGTTTTTCCTTAAGAGTCCAAAGTGCTAAAATGCAGCAAACTTTGACAGACTATTTCTCAGAAACCGTGATGCTTATAGACTCTTCATCTGAGGATATGGGATCGTGTTGAGACCATCTACAATAAACTCTCTTGGTTTTTGCTATCTTGAAGGTGTTTCCCGTGGTGATGAGTTTTCAGTTGAGGGAAAAGTTGCCAGATGCAAGCAGTGTAAAGTTGTAAAGTGGTGCAAATTTCATTCTCAAACTCGTACAACCCAATGGAATGTTCCAACACGTCTGGATGGGTAAGTTTACGTTAGGTATGGTTCTCTCTTGCACCCAAATATGCCGAATCGCTCCGAGTTGCATTGGAGCAGTGTTTTCCCTTAAGAGTCCAAAGTGCTAAAAGACAACAAACTTTGACAGACTATTTCTCAGAAACCGTGATGGTTACAGACTCTTCGTCTAAGGATATGGGACCATGTTGAGACCATCTACAATAACCTCTCTTATTTTTTGCTATCTCGAA
This sequence comes from Sequoiadendron giganteum, assembly GCA_007115665.2. Classification (NCBI taxonomy): domain Eukaryota; kingdom Viridiplantae; phylum Streptophyta; class Pinopsida; order Cupressales; family Cupressaceae; genus Sequoiadendron; species Sequoiadendron giganteum. Next base: position 649,976,578 of record CM021100.1, read on the forward strand.
GGTGTTTTCTCATGGTGATGAGTTTTCAGTTGAGGGAAAAGTTGCCAGATGCAAGCAGTGTAAAGTTGCAAAGTGGTGCAACTTTCATTCTTGAACTCGTACGACCCAATGGACTATTCCAACACATTTGGATGGGTACGTTTACACAAGGTATGGTTCTCTCTTGCATCCAAATACGTTGAATCGCTCCGAGCTGCATTGGAGCAGCGTTTTCCCTTAAGAGTCCAAAGTGCTAAAAGGCAACAAACTTTGACAGACTATTTCTCAGAAACCGTGATGCTTACAGACTCTTCGTCTGAGGATATGGGATTGTATTGAGACCATCTATAATAACCTCTCTCGGTTTTTGCTATCTCGAAGGCGTTTTCCCGTGGTGACGAGTTTTCAGTTAAGGGAAAGTTGCCAAATGCAAGCAGTGTAAAGTTGCAAAGTGGTGCAACTTTCATTCTCGAACTCATACAACCCAATGGACTATTCCAACATGTTTGTATGGGTACGTTTACACTAGGTATGGTTGTATCTTGCACCCAAATATGCCGAATCGCTCTGAGTTGCATTGGAGTGGCGTTTTCCCTTAAGAGTCCAAAGTGCTAAAAGGCAACAAACTTTGACAGACTATTTCTCAGAAACCGTGATGCTTATAGACTCTTAATATGAGGATATGGGATTGTGTTGAGACCATCTACAATAACCTCTCTCGGTTTTTGCTATCTCGAAGGATTTTTCCCGTGGTGATGAGTTTTCAGTTGAGGGAAAAGTTGCCAAATGCAAGCAGTGTAAAGTTGCAAAGTGGTGAAACTTTCATTCTCAAACTCGTATGACCCAACGGACTGCTCCAACATGTCTGGATGGGTACGTTTCCGCTAGGTATGGTTCTCTCTTGCACCCAAATATGCCGAATTGCTCTGAGCTGCATTGGAGTGACATTTTCCCTTAAGAGCCCAAAGTGCTAAAAAACAACAAACTTTGACGGACTATTTCTTAGAAAACGTGATGCTTATAGACTCTTCATCTGAGGATATGGGATCATGTTGAGACCATCTAAAATAACCTCTCTCGGTTTTTGCTATCTCAAAGGCATTTTCCCGTGGTGATGAGTTTTCAGTTAAGGGAAAAGTTGCCAAATGCAAGTAGTGTAAAATTGCAAAGTGGTGCAACTTTCATTCTCAAACTCGTACGACCCAATGGACTATTCCAAAATATCTAGATGGGTATGTCTATGCTAGGTATGGTTCTCTCTTGCACCCAAATACTTCGAATCGCTCCGAGTTGCATTGGAGCGACGTTTTCCCTTAAGAGTCCAAAGTGCTAAAAGGCAGCAAACTTTGACAGACTATTTCTCGAAAACCATGATGCTTACAGACTCTTTGTTTGAGGATATGGGATTGTGTTGAGACCATCTACAATAACCTCTCTCGGTTTTTTCTATCTCGAAGGCATTTTCCCGTGGTGATGAGTTTTCAGTTGAGGGAAAAGTTGCCAAATGCAAGCAGTGTAAAGTTGCAAAGTGGTGCAACTTTCATTCTCGAACTCGTACGACCCAACAGACTATTCCAACACGTTCGGATGGGTACGTTTACGCTAGGCATGGTTCTCTCTTGCACCCAAATACGCCGAATTGCTCTGAGCTGCATTGGAGCGACATTTTCCCTTAAGAGTCCAAAGTGCTAATGTCAATGAAATGTGGGGGAAAAAATATTTAAGGTTGGATCAAGATTCTGCAAGTCCTAGCTCTTGCATTAGAAAAATCTTACCCAATCAACTTGAATCAATTACATGGAAAATGAAATTCACAATAAACTTTTTACTTTTTTATTTTTCAAAAAAGTGGCAAGCCACTGTAATTTGTTATATATAAATAGGAGATATTACAAAAATTGGTTCAAACGAGCATACTGACAAGAAAGAACCAGGAAGAAAAACTCTGGTTGTAGCTTGATTAAGTACAAAAATATTTTTACATTTTAAACACACCCTTTATACAATGGCAGACATTTGAACCGTATTTCAAAAAACATCACTGGATATAGATTATTCCTATACACAGTTATGACCTTTTTACATTGTTTCACATTTCAAAATTCAATTTTTACAAAATTTGCCTATTTGAGGCATTCAAGGCACAGTCTTCCACAAGAGTAGTATGTTGGCGTTTACGAGTGACAATCACCTGTACAAACCATCAAGGTAGCAGTTAAACTACATACAATAGAAAATATGCTTAGAATAACCAATCAATATTATTGTAATTTGTCACATACCTCTTTGAAAGGATCAGAGTTGCCTATTGTTGCAGCAGTTCCATGAGCAATCGTGCCAGGAATATCACAAAATTTGTCAAATGATAAATCTATATTGTAACAACAAAAAATATGCTTAAACTAACAAATCCATATTAATCTAAACATCTTGAATGATGATGAATTGGTAATGCGAACTATAAAAGATGCTCATATAAAAATGGTACTCTCTGATTATCTTTCGATCCTCCTTTGTACTATCAGGCACATGTATAAATGTTATGTGGACAAAAATAGCAATCTGAATGGAATTGTAATACTGAGATTGTACCTTGTTTTGTGGTTGCAATGTGTAGTTTTCAGCAAAATCAACCACTAATATAATAGTGCCAATCGGAAAAGAGTCCTTACATATCCTAAGTTGTTGATCCAACCACTGAGACCTATGACTATGCCTTGCATATTTGTAGAAAATATTGTCCTTAAAATCTGAAATAAAATCAGCAACACTGTATTCTTTTGTAACCAACTCGCATCTAGAACCTTCATCTCCACTCTGCAAAGTATATTTGACTATCTCATATCTCTTTTTCTCAACAAGATTCTTTCCAAATTCATGTTCCGAACCATCATGAAAACATTGAACAAACTTTGACAAGCCACCACATTGTGAGCACTTTGCATTTAAACAATCATTTGTATAGAAAAAGGAACCATCATCCCTAGAGCATAAAAATAAATCTAGCAAGTCCCTTGATGATTTCGGAAGATGCATTGCACCACACTCCTGCAACATTTCATTAGTATGCAAAGTAGAACGGATATAGCATAATAGTTCATGGTACATTGAAAACTCCACATGGTATTTGCAACAACAAGTATTACGGATCTTAAGAGGCACACAATAAAATGGCTTCAAACCTTCAAAAGTTCTTTGCGAGATTTCCATATTTGGATGTGTTTGAGTAAATTTGTTGAACAACATTGTTTGGCTTGATTCCATGAAATGTTTAGGATGTGGTGTATAGTCTCGACTGCCAATTCTTAACTTTAAAACATCCTTTGCATTGGGTGATACTCTAGAGTTATCATGCCAAATTGATGAATTGCCTTCTTTACATTATCGGTTAGCTTCTTATCGACACGTGTAAGCCTTCCGGAAAAAGCCCACGTATCATTTTGAAGAGGATCATCTATTCTTTCTCTTCTTGAATGTGCTCTATCCAAAGTTTTACGATTTAAGTCAAAATCAATACAAGTTTGTCTCATAAAGTGAGCCTTTTTCAATTGATGGCTTACTAGGGCGGCGGTAATGACTCTCCGAGTAGCTCTCTTATCTTTTTCCTTGTTATTTTTTCCAATAGACTTGAGAGCATTAAAAAGATTTTTGACAATAATAGAATTTTTTTCGGTCCTCTTGTTCAGACGAATCTTCAATTTGGCTAGCAAAGGTATCATCTTTTGCATCTTTAGCAATTGTACAAAAAGTTGGCATTGCTCGGTCAATGTCTTATCGCTAAAATATTGGTTGAAAAGTATTCTAGCCCACAATCGAATAGTTCATGTTGACCTCTTTCCTTCAAAATTGTTTATAATGTTATCATCAATTTCAACTAACCATTTAGGGGTCCTTGAAGGTCTTGAATTTGGAATACGTCTTTCTTCCACACAAGGTTCTTCATTTCTCATGTAATCTGGTGAAACATAATTTACACTTGCTTCAATATTATGTTCAACATCTTCATTTCCAACATTTTCACCTTGAACATTTTCAATATCAATTTGAACAATTTCATTCCCAATTTCAATATCATGTTCAATATCTTCAATTCCAACATTTTCATTATCAATTTCAATATTTTCATTTCCAATTTCAATATCATGTTCAACATCTTCAATTCCAACATTTTCATTATCAATTTCAAAATTTTCATTCCCAATTTCAATATCATGTTCAACATCTTCAATTCCAACATTTTCACCTTGAAAATTTTCAATATCAATTTGAACATTTTCATTCCCAATTTCAATATCATGTTCTACATTTTCACCTTGAACATATTCAATTTCCTCTTCACTTGAAAGACCATAGGGCTCAGGTTCACCAATATTTAACATACCTTGTCTTTTCTTCCTATGACCTTCTCTATCTCTTTGTCTATATCCTTCAATTTGTTCTTTTGTCAGCTTTCTCTTACGTTTTTGCTTCCGACGACTATTGCTCCTCATTATACCAAATAAAAGATGCTAAAAAATCATTATGTATGACAAATTTGAGTACAAGAATATCCAAAAATTTTATCTTTGTCTCTTCCTATCTGAAACCACGCATTTGTCGCCTACAAGGTGCTGCAAATAGAATGCAGGGTCCATTGGAATGCACAAAAATGACCCACATGGGGTTTTTCTATGGCCCACAAATCCAATATTCGATATAATCGGATATCCAATTTGTAAGACATGTTCTGCAATGGTAAGATTTCACCTCTGCACAATGAAGTTTCACAAATCAAATATTCGATTTGTACACACATAGACCAAAGGGAGAGGGAGAGGGAGAGGGAGAGGGAGAGGGGGAGAGGGAGAGAGAGAG
>CM021100.1:649981430-649995377 GCA_007115665.2 Sequoiadendron giganteum
AGAGAGGGAAAGAGATAATATTTAAATATTTTATAAATTGGTAATATATATATATTTAAATATTTATGGATTAACTAAAATATTGAAATAATATTAAAATATTTATAGATTAACTAAACTATTTAAATAATATTTAAATATTATAGATTTAATAATATATTATATATTAAATACATAATTCAGTAAGAGATTATCATAAATTGTATATTAAATATATTACATTATAAACTTTATTGGATATTATATATATTAAATTATAAACTTAATTGCATTTTTAAATAATATATTAAAGATTGTATAAATTGTTTTAAAACTGATCTAAAAGATATCATATATCGAATTCAAATCCGATATCTGATATTCTGACACAAAATTTAATGCCTTGGTATTAGGCTCGGGATTTGGTTCGGACCTGCCAATCCTAAAAGTCAACACGTAAAACGTGTTTAACAACTTACCTTGTTTTTCCAGACTTCGTCCATGTGGCTGATGACTTTTATTTTACCTAAAATTGATGAAACAAAAAGGGTTTGTAAAGGAGCTTCTCACCTTTCTACCAATATAAATTATATTTTACTTATAATCTAATAAATAATTATTATTTATTTTTTATTAGAATTACGACTAAAGTCTTAATTGATAGTCTGATAGAAAAACATCTATAGCTTTCAAACGGTATCACATTTTTTGAATCCAAAACATGCGTCACATTCTATGCTTCGCATACTATAGGATTAAAAAAAATAAAAATGAATTCCATTAAGTTTTGACCAAGTTAAGGTGGTTAGACATACGAGTTTTTATATTTTTAAAAAGTTGAAATAAAAATTAATAATTAATTATTTATTTGAAAAAAAATTACAAAAAAATATTATGATTTTATTATGGTTAGGGTGGTCAGACAGACACCTACTTTTTATTTTTTCCTTGAAATTTTAGTACTACTTCATTGAAATTTCAAATTTTCACCAAATAGATTTTTTTTTTACAAAAATTAACCTAGTTGTTTAGAAACTACATTCAATTTTCCACAGATTCTATTCTTACATATTTTTGAAATAATATAGATAACTTATTCAAATTTTTATGTCAAGTTTCCCAACTCTGATTGTCTGAATTTTCATTGCCACTTAAGGACCTGTTTTTTCCATGATGATCCTACACATACCCCGATAGGCCCACTTATCGTCGAGGAGATAGAATAGACCTAATGTTTAGGGAATTGGTTGGCGGTAGGTTTCCTACTCTCACCCCAACTCTAGCCCCCTTAGCGGATCAAGTTGTCAGTACTTCCCAAAAAGAAGCAATTGACAATGTAGGTGACATTGCAGCTACAACCACTAGGATATCTACTGATTATGTGGGTCAATATTTGATGTCTAGAAATTCACAATCCACACCATTTGCAACATATCACAGTAGCATGGATCCTTTTACAGTGGTGGTCATCCCTACACACATACAACTCACCGGACTTACGATAGATATGGCACGCAGGGCTATGCATTATTTGGTTGAGGACCTCTTGGAGGCATATGCCTTCATTGCATCAGACTATGGGATCACTATAGACTAGGTCAAAGGTCATTTGGCTTTAGCATTTTATTCACATCCAAGATCCCATCACTCTCAAACTAGCACTAGTGCACATCAGGATTCACCTACAAATCATTCGATTATTGCACAAACTATGGGTTTTATGGATTTGTTGATTGGTCTTGGTTCATCATTGTCGATGCCATATCAGTTGCATAGTCCCTTCACTCATCATTTCTAGCATGACATGATGTGACGGCTCATATGGATGTAGATCTTGACACGCCGACTGAGCATTTGGTTTATTTGGTGGAGACGGTCATTGTAGAGGACTTAGATCCTCTGGTACCAAATGATGTGCATGTATATGTGCATGTGCATGTTTCAATTCTTTTTTTAATTATTTTTAAATTTTAGTTTTAACTAGATATTCATGTAATTTATATGTATATATATTGTAGATGGACATACCTCATGTTACTTCTAGCCTTGGTTCAGATCGTGTACGTCGACGTGACTCTATGGATGATTATGTTGCTAGTGGACATGTGAGTTTTAAATTTTTATATATATATATATATATATGTATATGTACATGCATATGTATGCATAGATCTAGATAGATATTTCAAAATACATGTACATTCTTAAATAACTTTCATAAAATTTATAATATATTATACGTATTTAACACATTGTGTACATAATTTTATCTCTAGGGCTCAACACATCTATTAGAGTAGGGTTCTCATTCAAATGATCATTCGACTAGGAGTCAACATTCCTATTAGATTGCACACTAGACTTATGAGTTGTTTAACATTATATATGACTTGGGCTACACGTTTGATGATCTCTAGTATATGTTTATTAGGTTGTTGATACATTGTTACAATTACATTGATGATCGCTAGTACATTTACTTATATGATATATACATACACATTTTCTTATGTTTATATGTTTATTTTCATTCAATTTATACATGCATGTACCTAGATTTTCTTATAATTTTATGTTTATGTTCATCTATCTACATATACATGTTTTTTCTTATGTTTAAATGTTTATACATTAATCTACATGTACATGTTTAGTACACTCAAGAGTGTTTATACAATCTACATTTATATATTTATTTTCATGAACAATCTATGTGCATGTACCTCTTTGCTTATAATATGTTTATGTTTATACATTGAATCTATCTACATGTACATTTGTTTTCTTATATTTAAATGTGTATACATTAATAGATACATGTGTACACGTGCATGTTTATACTCAATAATGTGTTTATACAGATTTTAAATCTATATTTAGAGAACTCATGCTCACGTATTTACATGTTTATCAATCAAGGAAAAATTTGGAGGATAATTTACCTTTGGTAGAGGATTTGTTTTGAGTCATATTTAACTTGAAGAAGAAAATGGGATGACAAAGAAGAAGAAAAAATAAGGCTCAACAAAATTTTTCAAAAGAAGAAGAACAAACGAGGCGTGAACAAAACTTGACAAATTATCATAGAAAGAAACAAGGTGTACATGCTTATTTATTCTCTCTCTTCTCTTGTGTGTGTTTAGGACTTTTATTAACACATAAAGTTTTTCCTTATAAATCTATTTCTAATTATGAAAACCATGTTTAGGACTTTTATGCTTATGCTAGGTAGAATTTCCTCATCTAAACACTTCTTATAGTTTTCTTTCAAATCAACCTTTATATATAGGAATAAAACTTTGTTTTTTTTTTCTTATTTTTTTACCAATAATCTATTCTTAATTTTCTAATAAAACTAGGTTATTGGACCCATGTTAGCCTTATCTAGGTTTTCCTCTTCTTGTTCCAATTTTAATTTTTGCACCTTTCTACTTTTTGGTTAAAATAATATACCTTAAAAACTTTGTTTTCCATATAAGGGTTCTTCCCCTCTCAAATTCAAAGGAATATTATTAATCCAATAGCAATCTCTCTAATTATTGTAAAAAAATTCATTATTTATTAGGTGAGTTAAGTTATTTTCAATAAAATATTGTAGTGACATCTATTTACCAAAAGCATAAAGTTGCAAACATTAATTATTTATTTAGATTTCAACTTCCCTATACAACAAGAGATAAAAGGATAAAAAAGAGAGAAGGATACCAAATAACAAAATAAAATCTATGAATACAAATCTTAAGTAAACATGAATTAATAAACTAGTGTGTGTGATTGTTAAAGGAAATATAAATCCCAACAAGAAATAAAAAGAGAGATAAGAAGATCAATTTTGGAACATAGTATTGTCAAAGAACCTTCAAAGTGCTAGAAAGAGTGCTAATTATAATTCCATCAAGAGAATCCATAAATCTAGCGTACTTACCAAAGAATTTAATGAGCTTGAGAGTTTGAAATATTGAGTATTAGATTAGAATTAGAGCTAAAATAGTATTTGTTCCATGGAATTCTTAAGTTCAATAATCAAGATTGTTGTCATTTGAAAGTTCTACTCCACTTATAGCATTGTGAGGCCCACCCCTATGCTATATCTAGTACATGGATTATTTTGAGGTTGATTATTGTCTATGCCTATTGATACCATTGATGATAGGATATTTAAACATTTAAGTTCATATGATGATTTTATTTTGATTATGCCACATGCTTAGTTAGTTGACTATGATGATTGATCTAATTCTATGTTGGTTATTGAGTTTGTTTAATTTGAATCTTGAAAATTAATTATGAATGAATGAAATATGTGGTGTGAATGAATCTTGTTACAATTTGAGGAATATGAAAATTAAGGTTAATAAAAATGGGATAAGATATATAATTAATGATTTTTCAATTATGTGATGAGATCGTTATGCCATATGAATTATGAAACTTGTGTGAATGTAATTTGTGATTCAATTAATTATATATATATATACAATTTACTTGGATGGATTAATGTGTGCATCAAATGTGCAAGTACATCTTCCATCGCCAAATGGAATCAGAGGCAACCCTTGGGAACCCTAAGTAATTTAACGAGTGAAACCAAACTATAGTCCATTTCAAAGGACTATAGTTTCATTTTGTGATGTATTTTATTCATGACATAAAGTGTGAATGCTAGTAAATTGATTTTTATTGCCATGTCATTCCATCTAGGAGGTGAGTTGTCCATCCAAGTGGACAAACTCGGATTTGAACTTTTAGACATTTTTTGGGGATTGAAAAGTGATATTTTTAATGTGTTTTATGGGTTTAAGATCCCTAGGGAAAGTACCTATGGATTAGGTACCTTTTTAGTTCAAAATATTGGATCAATCTCAAGATTGGGCACTCTTTTTGAGGCCTTTAAGAGCTTTGACGAAAATAAGGTTTTGGGAAGTGGGATGGGGACTATTCTCTTTCCATTCTCACTTCTCCAAATTACCTTGTAAGGCTCCCAAGATCTCGCACATGTGTGAGCACGCATGGGTGAGTGTGCCCGGGAGAGTGAATGACAGGTTGACAAATGTCAGCTCCCTATTCAAAGGAATTGAAACTTGAGTTCCTATAAAACAAACTCAAAACAAGGGTTATGGGATTCCTTTTGCATTCTTGATTTTGGTTGAATTTTTGGGGTTGAGGAGATTGAAGCAAAAGCTTGGAAGAAGTGGAGTTGTGTGGATCCTCAACTCATCTTTCCCTAAGCTTGGATTGGAGGTAGGTTTACCATTCTACTCTTGTTTCTCTATGTTTTAACCAGATGAGATTGTATGTTTGTTTTAAAATACTTTTGGTGTTTGTTTTCTTGTGTTGTTGAATGTGTATTATGTGATGGGAAAAGGGTTGTATAGGGATAGGCTCACCCAAAATTTGGGTAGAATGTCCCTTGTTGGGGATGGTATGGAGTAGGAACCTCCATGGGGATGTTTACTTCATCCTTAAAAAGGAGAGGCTTAAAAAGGGTATGAGTACCCATATGCAAATTATGAAATGGTAGAAATGGTTTTGGTGGTATGGGTCTTTTGTGAAAGAGGAGTTATGGTGGAAGGGTTATATGTGAAGAGATGAAAGTATTATAATGTTTTATTCTTGTTGTTCTCTTTTGAGTCCCATATGGAGTGTGTTTTCCACCCTCCATTCCCCGTGTTGGATTTGTAATGAACCCTTTAAGTTATGTGATAAACCCTTGGGAGAGAGTGAAATTTGTCGTATGTTTCATGTGTGTTTATATGGCTTGTTGGAATGGTCTTTTTGTATACCGAGTTCCCTTGGTTGCCTCATAGCTCGGGGGTGATTGGTTTTCCAACCAAAGGTTGGGAGGTGAGCACTACCTTGGCTATGGAAAAGTATGGTGTTCCTTGTGTAGGTTGGAAGATTTGGGATACATGCAGAGTTTGAAGAAATCATATTTGTTGTGCCTTTGCAGATTTGATGAAAATGATGTAGTTGTCATAAAATTTGCTTGATGAACCTTTGGAGATGTAATGTAAAATTTGTGTATGAAATTTTATATAATTGATATGTGGTACTCTTATTCCTCCTACTTTTCAAATGGAAATCTTATTATAATGTTCCACACTTTGAGGAAATTCAAAAGAAAGAAATATGTGAATATTTTGAGTGTTTCATTGTTCAATGGGTGGAAAGCCCATGTCAAAATTTGTACCATGCTATACATCTATATTACTGTGTTGCAAATGACCTCCTACATTCTTTTGACATTAAGAAGGGAAGATTTTCTTTGTTGCATAAAAGAAAGAAAGGTATATTTGGTTTTTGAGATAGTAACTATTATTCTGCTTGAGAAATAATATAAAATGGAAAAGAAAAAAAACATTTATAGCTTTGCGAAATATAATATGATTCTTGTGAAATCTACAAGTAACGTGTTAAGAGAAATCTCATGAAATAAAAATACAGTTAGTAAATTATTGAAATCTCATGTAACAGGAATACGGTCAGTAAATTATTTCAGAATAAATCCAGGTGTAATTTTGTTAAAAATGTATTGCCATCTGTAAAATTGTATTTCTTGTCCTAAGATGTTAGCTCTTTGATACGTGAGGAACAAAGTTAGATAAATAGTATCCATTTCCTGAAATAGTATGATTAGAGAGGCATTTAGAATGACAGTACTCTTTGAGAAATTTTTATTTCCATATAGTATTTTCATTTCAATAGCTACAGGAGTGAGTCTTGGAAGGAAACAAGTAAAATAAAATAAAATCAGTAGCATCTTTTAATACCAGTCCACAATTTAACTACTCAAGCTACAGAGCGGGACTATATGTTCCTTTTACATAGTTTCCCTATTCAGTTAGTGCTTAGTTCCAAGGAATGATGTGTAGTATTCATTTTATTCTTTGTGCACTTTGCAATAGTGTAAAACAAGGGAGAAATAACGTTCTGCTTGGAAGAAAGCAAAAATGATGGCTAAACCTGTTTACAAGTTCAAAAGCATTTGATCTTTATTTCCACTTTCTGCTTATATCGATTGACACTACCATCCATGTCGATGTTCTACTAAGGAAGCAACAGATAGATGCTTTCAGATACCCAAACGTTACTCTGCTTTGAAAAAATGGCAGCAAACCCAAAGGAAAATAAAGAATAATGGAATAATAAGCGCAAAATAATAGCGGGAGAAAAGGACTCCTTAAATCTTCCCAGGTACACGACTTGGAGTTTTTACATAGCTGGCATAGGCCAATATAGAACCCACACTACCTTTCCTCCATCTTCACAAGCTTTGTGTCACCATAGTATGCTAAAGAATAGCCTATAGTTTTGCACTCAATGTTGGTTGGTAGAAGACAATTAAATAAAAAAGAAAGATATTAATAAACCTGCGCTCTATCGTGGTCTATTTCCCTGAGGGCCAATGCTCTGGTAAACTGTTCATATGTCCCCCTTCCCATAGAGTCTGGATATAAAATAATCCTCTGAGAGTAAGCGGAAACCTCTTCACTCGCTAATATTTCAACGAGAAGTCAAGTCTTTGTGCAATCCAATAATAGCTGAAGGAGAATGACAAAGTTTAATAGCATGCAGAGAGATATTTAAATAAATTTGGTTGAGTAACTGCTCGAGCACGTGAGAGAGAGAGGTCATGAGGGTGCTTCGATCAGATCTTCTGCTTCCTATCTAGTGTTGGGGTGTCTGTGCCTTATGAATTTGAGCATTGGGTTTTAGCACATTTCATTAGATGATCAGACTGGCATACTATGGCAGACCCCTTGAACTCGCCCCATTTTTGTCCCCCCACCCGATGAACCCTTGCCTCCCACCCGCCCCGTAGGCTATCGAGATAATAACCCCGAGTTCTTCAGCATTCAGTTTAAGGTTTGATCTACAGCTACATGCACACCGAAAGGATGTTAGCCGAAACTCCTCCACACTCGGCCTCCGAAGGGAAAGCCGAGGCGTCACGGATTTATCGTCCCTCGCCTACCAGGTTTGGGCGAGTCACTCATAGGCAACCGAACTTGAGGACAAGGGAAAGGGTGAACGATCTTGAGAACCGCATGGAATCCTTGGAGGATTGCCGAGTAGCAGATAGGTTGGACCTGCTCCCAAGATAGATTTAAATGGAGCCATGGCTCGTGTACTTTGGGATTCGATTCACGGGCTATGAGGAACATTGATGACCCTAGTGAATGGTAGATCTGCTTCAAGTAGTTGAAGTTCAACACAGGGTAGATGAAGGTATGCTAGATCAAACAATGTAAGGGCAGGTCCCTATCAACTAGTATCAAAAATTTCCATTGAGTAGTGTACGACTGACAATCACGCTGCCCAATTTCTACGAGTTTTTCATGCACTACCAGTACGTCTAATACACGCAAGTGCAGCATATAGACTTGTGTGAATTAATAGAGCCAAGTCTGCAATCAGCATAAGGCCTCCAAAGAATAATTTATGGAAGACCATAGTAGGTCATGTAATCTTTGTTAAAATTCTCGTAATTAATACAATGCTACTTATGCATCTGAAAGTAGCACATACACTCAGAGAACATTAACATGGATGCTCAGAAATATTACTATAAATTACATTGTATATGGCTATTCGAATAATACAAATCTGGTAATAGTGAACTTAACCGATGGATAAAATAAAAATATTAGTTCTATCTTTGGCTGGCGTAGCTAGATTTAGCTTACCTTGAAGGTTGAAATAAGTGGAAATAATAAGATAGATTAATGTCGAGGAGTTTAGCATTGTGTATGGGGTTTTTCCCTCCATAACGTTTTAAGCTTTTAAGAGAATTCTACCCTCCATAACATTTCAAGCTTTTAAGAGAACTCTATGTAATTCTCAAGTTACATATTCATGCAGTAAAAGAAAAGAGATTATATTCCCTCTTTCTTAAGAATAGATCATATTAATTTAAAGTAAGAGTATGAGTAAAGATAAAGTTTAGTTAATAAAGGAAGGAGCTTATTTTTTTTATTTTCACATGTAAAATCATATGCATAAAAATATATATATATATAGGAAATAATATGTGTAGTAGTATAGAATAATCATTTTTATTATGATTTTTAATTACTTCTTAAAATAAAATAAATATATAGATAAATAAGTGGTTATTTATCTTTCTTATATACATATAAATATAGGAGGATTCAAATAAAGAAATAAATAAATAATAGTGAAGCAATTAAATAAAATATTATTTATTCATCATATTTTTAGAAAAAAAAGAGAGGAAATATTAGTAACTATAACTATCTTATTAGTAATATTAAGAGTATCGATAATAAATTTAGTAATGAAGATGGTGGTAATATTAAGAATTGTACTAATACAAATGCCAATCGATGATTTGGTTAATGAGTGTCTCTTCATGAGATTTGGTTGGACTATTAAATTATAGTTCTCTCAATAGTCATATATATATATACATCTAACAATATTAATATCAAGAATGGTATTAGTGTTTACATGACCTTGGTATTATATAGTAATGTTAATAATGGTGCCATAAGTAGCATAGGTATCAAGGACCGTTCTTAATCTAGCATGGAGGATTATAGGAACCATATTTATACTTGGTATTATCACCTTAACTTTGGATTGAATTAGAAAACTATAGGTTGAGGCTATCAGGTGTCATTGATGCTAACACCAATAACAATAATCCCTAGTAAAAAAAAATGGTGAGTACTCATATGATCATTTTTAAAAACTAGGCCTTTCTCATCATAGTATGAGGGTGTGCACAATGGTCTTTTCACACCCACTTGTTCAATAGCCCTCTCCCTTGGCTCTTGAGAATCATGTTTTTAAACACATTATACAAGCAAACTGTTTGATGTGTATATATGCTATATACCATGCTTAAGCATGGTTGGTATTCATTAGTGGGGTTTATGCTGAACTTTAAAAAAAAAATTCTTGAGTTGTTTTCTTTTGTATGAAATTTTGGGCATTAAAAGCATCATGTATCTCACTTTTTTTTTGCTTACATACATAAACTCCACTTATATAGCATCATCTCTCACTTTCTTTGCAAAATATTTTGTGACATGTAGAAGGGGTTCAATAAGCAGGAAGTTCTCATGCTGAAGTCGAGCCAAATATAGATATTGGATCAAACAAATCCATTGAAGAAAATATGGACCTTGAAGATAGGGAGGACGCCCAAGTTCAAACAATGCATGTTGGAGAGGGGTCAGGGTCACTTCCTTCTACTAGTATGGATGAGTTCTTATAAAACTAGTTGAAAATTTTCTCACTTTATTTGCTTGCATGTAAATCCATGTATCCAATTTCCAGAACATGGTGACTTTGAAATTCATTTTGCCATTTCCTTAAATTGAATCCATTTCCAATTGTATTTGTTCCATGTAATTATTAAGTTCAAGAATCAAGATTGATGTCATTTGAAAGTTCTACTCCACTTATAGCATCATGTCTCTCACTTTTTTTGCTTGCATACATAAACTCCACTTATATAGCATCATCTCTCACTTTCTTTGCAAAATATTTTGTGAGATGTAGAAGGGGCTCAACAAGCAAGAATTTCTCATGTTGAAGTCAAGCCAAATCTAGATATTGGATCAAACGAATCCACTGAAAAACACATGGACCTTGAAGATAGGGAGGAGGCCCAAATTCAAACAATGCATATTGGAGAGGGGTCAAGATCACTTCCTTCTACTAGTATGGATGAGCATATAAAACTAGTTGAAAAGGTGAGGAAACAAATTTCTTATAGAAATTTAGATCATTTACTTGAAATGGATACGGAGATTTACTGAAATGTTATGTTGACCAACCTACAAATAAGAGTAAGAGGTCAATGACTAAATCTATAAATGGAATAATCAATGATCATTTCAATCATATTGAAACACTTGAAAAAACCCAATTGTTATCACGTTTACTTCTTCATAATGAGCTAAAAGAGTCATTACAATTGTTGGGTGTACATTGGGCATCAAATAAGAAGAAACACATGGCATTACAAAAATATATTGTTGAAAATGTTAAAAAAGGTTTAGATTCCATTGGGAAAGGATCTCGATTAGTGGATAAGGCCACTACAAGAAGGGTGATGTTGACATCTATTTTAAATCAAGATATAGCAAGAAAAAGAAAAATGTCTGCACTTTCAACTAAAATTGGTTATAGTAGAACCACACTAATAAAATATGAGAAAAAGAGAGGTTTTGGATGATAGTTCGAAAGGCAATTGAGCAATTATGTGCAGGATTGAATATGTTGTTAGGAACTTGATCTCAAGTTTTTGGAATGAAGAGACTTGTCCATCATCAAATACTAGAGATGTTATGAGACACAGGTTTGAGCCCAATATTTATGAAAATCATATTAAACATTGGCTAGAAATAACACAACTTGCTCGATGTATATAAACTTTTGTAATAAGTATCCTCATATAAAGATTGGGAAAACAATGTTTGAAAGCTTTAAGCCATATTATGTGAAGATAAACAAGTTTTTTGAAACTGGTTGTTGTCATTATCATATTGAATTTGATCTCTACTATCAGGTGTTTCAAAAGATGAGAGAAGAAAGTTATGGTTTTCAAAATGCACCTCCTAAAGAGGTAAGCTTGTTCATAAAGGATATGTTATGTGATCAAGACAATGGACCTCAAATAAACTACATAAAAGGACTTTGTGAAACATGTGGAAATTTGGCTAAATTTCCTTCAAGAAATGAAGATACTGAACTAACAAAGATAGTAAATTGGAAGAGTTAAAAGTATGTAAAGTTTCAAAAAAAAATTGGGAAAGAATCCACAAGGTTAAACTATGTAGAAGAGGAGATTCCTATTGGAAAATTTATGGAATATTTTCAAAAATCGATACACCATACATATAGCATTATTTTTTTTCCAAGTGGCAAGCAAAAAAAATTCAAAGCTTAAAAGATACTTTCCCACTTGGAACAACACTATCAGTAGTTGACTTTGCAGAAAATTATTCTTTTATACGTCAAAAAGAGATTCAATCAGAATATTACTTTTCAAAGTAGATCACTATTATGGTTCATGTGTGTTATTGACATATACAGTCGGAATTGGATGGTTTTGAGAGTACAGATGAACAACACACCATTAAGAAAGAATATCACTTTTATAGTGATGATAAAGAGCATGACACACTTTTTGTACAACATTGCTTTACAAAAAAAATTGAGAATTTGAGAAGCAGGGGTGTAAAATTTGAGAAATATTTTGTATGGTTAGATGGATGTGTGGTACAATTCAAATCATCACAGCCATTTTATGCACTATCTAGATATCATAAAATTTACAAAATACCACATGTTTGGAGTTTTTTTGAGAGTGGGCATGTAAAGAGTGAGCATGATGGTGTAGGAGCTTGCATCAAATGTACTTTAAGAAAGCATCAAATGAGTTATTCAGGAGATCGTATAGACGATGCACATGATGTTTTTGAATGGTGTAAGAAACACTTTGCATCAAATGAGGTCAACACATTTTCAAGAGCAAACTGAAACATTCCACATAGAGTGTTTTGGGAGATATCGAGTATGTATAAATTACATTTTCAAAAACATGAATTTTACTAAATTAAAAAAATATATATATATACATGCGTGTTCACATAAGTTTTTTTTTGTACATGTATTTAGGTGTGGACAGAAGATCAATGCTTGGATGCAAGAGGGTAGACAAAACAAGATCTTTGCATTGTGTTATGAGTTCGTATAGTCACCCTGGATGGACATTATACACGAGGGATTACTCTTGTTCCTGCATTGAGTGCATTGCAGGAAACTTTGATGCATGCAACAACCAAGAACTTGGACATGTTAGTAAATGGGATATGGTGCCACTATTTGTTTCAGACACATACGACAAAAATGAGGATGAAATATTTCAAGACATTTCTTTGATTTCAAATGATTATGACCATATTTCAAGATTGGTTTGAAAAGGTACATGTCTAAGTTTTCAATAATTTAAATATTATATAAATTTAATGATCTTTAAAGTCTAGAGACAATTCTATTTTTTTTAGATTTTTTTTATGTAAATTTGGTGTACAGGAGATGTTTTTGCAGTCATAGCAGAGCTTGGAAACATAGAAGGTGTTAGCTACTATTTACTATGTTGCACAGAAGAGAGAAATAAGCTAACACAACCTAAAACAAGCGATTAAATTTTATTTCCCATAGGTGAGTTTGAATTTAAAATTATGTATATACATTGTGTACATTATAAAAACATTAAATATATATTGTACAAAACTTGAACACAAAAAATATTGTACACGTTCACATGTCTTACCTTAGGTTCACATTTACCGTGTAGGTTATTTTGTACTGCAAGGGATATATCTAAAATAATTCAAAGTTGTTCAACATGGGATTCATTTTGTTGACTATCAACCTAATAACAAGGTATATCAATATAGTCACCTAATAATTGCTACTGCCCTACATCTTCATACATTTCCACATGCACATGGATGAAAAAATGGAGACTAGATAGTGATGATCATAAAAAAAAATTACATGTTATTGAAGAGCAAGTTGAACCAAAATGTTTGAGTTAGATTATATCCATGATTTTCAAGTTCACGTGTACATGTATACATGTTCAAGTGATAACTTATAGTAACTTGTTTGAACTCTAGATTGTTTTAGTTACTTATAATATATGTTGATGACAAGTATTTTAAATTTGATTGGACACTTGAATTAGTGGTTAAAGCATATTGGGACCCTTGAATTGAGTAGATATTTCCAATTACATATTTGTTCCATGGAATTCAAGTACTTGTTCAAGAATCTTTGATTTCATTTGAAAAAAGTTAGATACTCCGCTTATAGCATCATCTCTCACTTTTTTTGCTTGCATGTGTAAACTCATATGCAATACTTGTTCAATCTACTGAAGTTTTTTACACTCATTTTTCCTAAATTCCTTATCATCTATTTCCA
>CM021100.1:649995477-650040483 GCA_007115665.2 Sequoiadendron giganteum
TCCTCTATCTCTCTCCCATCTACCCTTAACCCTAAACCCTTAACCCTTAAACCCTCTACCCTCTATCTCTCTCCCACTCTCTCTCTCTAGTCTCTCCCTCCTACCCCCTCTCCCTCTCTCAAGTATCTCTCTCTCACTCACTCCTACCTCTCTCCCCTCTACCCTCTACCCTTAACCCTTAAGCCCTAAAACCCTCTATCATCTACCCTCTACCCTTACACCCTTAAACCTTGTACCCTCTACCCTAAACCCTTAGCCCTTAAACCCTAAACCCTTAAACCCTCTAACCTCTACTCTTAACCCTATACCCTCTATCTCTCTCACACTCCCTCCCTCTCTCTCAAGTCTCTCCCTCCTACCCCCTCTCCCTCTCTCAAGTCTCTCTCTCTCACTCACTCGCTCCTTCTATCTCTCTCCCCTCTCCCCTTAACCCTTAAACCCTCTACCCTCTACCCTTAAACCCTAAAACCCTAAAACCCTCTATCCTCTACCCTTAAACCCTTAAACCCTCTACCCTCACCCTAAACCCTAAACCCTATACCCTTAACCCTCTACCCTCTATCTCTCCCCCACTCCCTCTCTCTCTTCCTCTCTCCTTATTGCAAACATAACATGATCCTATTAGTAATTGAGCCTGATTATCTTCATGATTCAAAGGTTTAATTTCAATCACTCCCTATCCATCCATCTATCTCCCTCTATATCCCTCTCTATATATTTATCTCTTCCATCTCTATGTATCCTTCTATCCTCTCTCTCTTTATCTCTCCCTCTCCCTATATATTAGTAATGGAGCTTGATTATCTTCATGATTCAAAGGTTTAATTTCAATCACTCCCTATCCATCCATCTATCTCCCTCTATATCCCTCTCTATATATTTATCTCTTCCATCTCTATGTATCCTTCTATCCTCTCTCTCTTTATCTCTCCCTCTCCTCTCCTTCTCTCTATATCCCTCTCCTTGTCCTTGTCCTTCTCCATTCCTATCTCTATTTCCTATCTATCTCTATCTCCATACCCCTCTCTCTATCTCTTGCTCTCCCCCCCTCTATCTCTCCCTCTTTCTATCCCTACCTACCCCTCTCTATATATTTTTCTCTTCCATAGATCTATATATCCTTATCACCTCTCTCTTTATCTCTCCCTCTCCTTTTCTCCTCTCACTATCCGACTCCTTCTCCATCTCCATCTCTATCTCTATCTACCTATCTATCTCTATATCCTTACCCCTCTCTCTCTCACTCTTCCCCCTTCTAACTCTCTCTCCCTTTCTATGTCTCTCCCTCTCCCTCTATATATATTGAGCTATCTCTGCTTCTCTCCCCAATATTCTTCTCTCTCCCTCTCTACATATCGATCTCGCTCCCTCTCCCCTCTTCTTCCTCTCCCTCTTCTACCTATCTCTCTTCCTCTCTCCCCCTCTCTCCCCCTCTTCTCTATCTTCCTCTTCGATCTATCTCTCTCTCCCCCCCCTCTTCTCTACCAATTTCTCTCCCTTTCTCTCTCTCTCTCTCTCTCTCTCTATCTCCCCCCTCTCTCTATCTCTCCCCATCTCTCCCTCCCTCACTCCCTCCCTATCCCCCTGTTTATCTCTCTATCTCTACCTCTCTCTCCCTTTCTCTTCCCATATATCTCTCTATCTCTCTTTCTCTTCCCATATATCTATCTCCCCCTACTTCTTTCTCCCTTTCTCTATCTCCCCCTATTTCTCTCTCCCTCTCACCATATCTATTTACCTATCGCTAATTCTCTTTGTTTGTCTATCTCTTTGTCTCTCTCAATACCTTGATATTTTACAAGTGCATGTTTTTCTCATCCCCATTGCTCACATCACGCCATTCATTCTAAAATGATATTTACGATTCTTATGTCAAAGTCTTGTTTGTTGATGACCTTTCTCAATCAATTGCATATTTTAATTATATGGTGAACAAGCACTATCTCATTATTGATGAGGGAAAATAATATTTGAAAAATATTATATTTAAACTAAGCATTTTATATTTAAACTAAATATTCTCTTTTTATAAATTATAATATATATTAATATTTATATTTTAAATTTTGTTTATTTATAATTTTATATTTATTTACACAATATATTTTTTAATTTATTTAATTCAAAAGTATATTGATATTATAATATTTATTGTAATTATTTATAATATATACGTATATAGTATATTATTTATAATTATTAATAATATATATGATTTGTATATTATTAATAACTATTATATAATTATATTATAGAGATTAAAAAGTATATTATTAATATTGTTTATTATAAAATAACACTATTGCAAACATAATATGCATATGGAAAAAATTCACGGCCAAGGGTTCGAGTACACATCAGCCAAGAGTCCGCTCAAACCAACCCGACCAAGAATTTTTATCATTATTTTAAAGGGGTTCGATCGAACCATGGTTCACTCAAACTCCCACTCGATCAAACATTTTAAGGGGGGTTTGAGTGAACATTGATTCGCTTGAACCCCCTTTTCCCCCTTTCTCCCCCTCTAGCACCAAATTCCTCCAAAATTTTGCCATTTCAAGCTCGAATTAAGGATGAAAATGGAGGAGACTTCACATAACCAACTGGATAATGGTAGTCCTCAGAACGAGCTATCCAACGTATATAATTTTAATATGTTTTGGTTTTATTATGTATTTGTTTTTTTAGTTTAATTAAACATAGGTTTTTCACCAAAAATCAAGCTCTTTGTTCTTCACATGTGGAAAAATAGCAGATTATCAAAAAAAAATTGAAAAATATCAGTGCACTAGATATTAAAGTCCTCGATCCAACAAAAAAAAAATTGAATTTCGATACATACACAAAAATTTATGTTGTATACAGTCCGCCTATGTCTGAGTTGTGATTGTTTTGACTTTGAAACTTGATTAAGGAAAAAATATTCAATAAAACACTATGAAACCAATTGGAAGCACTAGATACCATAGTTACAAATCTAAATTAAAAAAAAATAGAATTTTATCTTTCATGGAAAAAAAATTATGTTGTATACGGCGAGCGTCACTCCTTAAAAAATGGTGTTTACTGAAAAAACTAGTTTTTGAAGGAGATGGAAAAAGAAGTGCAATCTGATTCCAAAAAAACTGAAAAAAAAAAAAAAATTTAGAATCTACAGACAAAATGTCACAAATCACTAGTTTCCATCATCTTCAAATTCCTCACAGTTTAGTAGCTATAGGTTCTCAAAAGTGAAGATTTAGTTAGAAAAATTAGTTTAGTGTCCAATTTGGCCAAAGATTATAAACCAATATTGTAGGATCACCCTCATAACACATCTCCCTTTAAAATTTGAGCCTAAAAGAACATCTGATCCAAAAGTTATGACCTCTAGAAGTTCATGCATCATTCTCCTCTAGTTGAAAATAACACAACTCTTTCAAGTCATTATCTTCAAATTGCTAACACGTGTTTTGATCCAGCTTATTCTAGTTCACATTTTGCATTCCAAACAACTCCCCATAACGCATCTCCCTATAAAATTTGATCCCAAATAGACATCCAAGTCTAAAGTTATGACCTTCGAAAGTACCTACATCATTATCTCTTCCTTGAAAATAATGCATCTCTTGCAAGTTATTGTCTTCAAACTGCAGCCACTTGTTTTGATCCATCTTCTCCAATTCCTATTATGAAATCCAAAAAACTCTTCATAACATAATTCCCTATAAAACTTGATCCCAAACATGAATTCAAGTCAAAATTTATGACTTTAGAAATTCCTTGCATCATTCTCTTCTAGTTGAAATGAACGTAGCTCTTGTAATTTATTGCCTTGAAATTGTTGCCATGTGTTTTGATCTATCTTCTGGAGTTCTCATTCAACAATAAAAAAACTCCTCATAATGCATCTCCCAAAAAAAATTGAGCCCAAACTGACATATGAGTGAAAATTTATGATCTTTGGAAGTCCCTGAATCATTCTCCTCTAGATGAAAAGAACACAACTCCTAAAAGTTAGTATTTTGAAACTGTTGCGACATGTTTTGATCCAGCTTCTTTAGTTCCCATTCAACAATCCAAAGAACTCTTCATAATGAATATTTGTTGGATGTTGTGGTCATATTTTTGATATGTGGTTGTCATTGATATCAACACTATCAACATTAATGTCTTTAAGACTGTATATGTTGAGGATATTGAGAAAATTGTAATAAAATATGTTACAAGTTTTATGTGAACCAGTGAAGATCAGTGTGTTGGAAAGTTTGGTATGTTGATGGTGAGAAGTTGCATATTAAAGGGTTTGAACATTTACAGATGTATGTAGTTTCTACTTCGTAAGTTTTAGAGGTGTGCATGAAGATTTGAGAAAGTTATGAGTTTATGTATTCCGACAGCTATTTTGTTACTGAAAATAGTGTTCATAGAAGAAGATAATGTGTTTCTGGTAATCTGAGTTGTTGCATATGTTCCTGAAGTGTTTGTGGATATTTCTAGATCATGTTCTATCTGTGTTGCATGTCTACATTGATCATTATGCTCGTGATCCGATATTTTCTCTTGTGTGTTCATGTTTTTCATGTTCATGGCCGACAAGGTGTTGAAACGTGTTGTGGATCTTTGAGGAAGAATCTTTAAAGGTGTTTTGTGTTTGAGGAAATTATTATGGGTCTCTACTATGTTTTGGCTGACCTTGGTTGATGCGCATTGATAATCTTTATTGTTTTGGGCTGACAGTTTGCATTCATTCTGTTATTTTATTGAAGCCAACATGAAGTAATGTAATTTCTTGTTGTGGATATATATAAGTGATTTTTTTCTTCATTTGATATATGTGGAGAAGCATGCAAAGCAGAGATATGCGAAGTGTGTTAGTGCTATGTGTGAATACGGTTTAGATCATTCAAAAGCATAGCAGAGTGTGAAGAAGAGTGAAGAAGTGTTCATGTGCTTAACCGAAACTATACTCAGGCATTAGCAGATGCTACTTTCTTAGTTCAATTTCTTCAAATGGATTTAATCTAAATATATATATGTAAGACAGTGAGTCTTTCTTTGAGCAGTGAGCTCTAGGCAGTGTGCCTGAATTCATGTGCATTCCTTATTCATTTTTCTTATACTTTTAATAGGGTATAACTTGTGGATTAACCTCCACCATGGTTTTTCCCCTAACAGGGTTTCCATGCAAAAATATTGGTGTTATGTGTGTTTTTGATGTTTTTTTGATTCATGCTTTCACTCTTAATAACCAGATATGAGATTAAAGGTTAATAATCTTATTAAGTTTGAAATTATGTGACAATTGATTCACCCCCCCTCTCTGTTGGCTACCCTTGTGTTGCCAACAATTGGTATCAGAGCAAGTTCCTTGGAAGAATTTTGACAGCTTGAGGTGATCCGAGATGGTGACATACAAGAAGGATAGTCTGAGATTTGATTGAACAAACTACACTTTGTGGAAGGCTAGAATCACTAGTACACAAACAACAATATATGACTAAATAAACTACTAAAAATTACATATAAATGACTAATTTTAGTCACATGACTATTAGTAGTTTATTGCTTGTCATTTATAACGCAACCAAATTTATGACTAAACTATTTTAGTCATTGATTTTGTCATTGATTTGGTCATTGATGTAGTCATCAATTTAGCCATTGATTTAGTCGTATATTTAGCTATATATTTAGTCATTAATTTAGTCATATATTTAGTCATTAATTTAGTAATTAATTTATTCATATATTTAGTCATTAATTTAGTCATATATATAGTCATATATTTAGTCATTAATTTAGTCATATATTTAATCATTAATTTAGTCATTTAGTCATATATTTAGTCATTAATTTAGTCATTACTTTAGTCATTTTTATTTACTGGTTTCCATTAATAAAAAAGATTACTTATCAACTATATAAAATATTTGCACAATAAAACAACAATGAGAAGGTAAAAATAGCTTATTTTATTAACCAAAAAGATATTACATTCATTTGTGTAAGCTTAAAAATGGAGTTATAATTTTCTATCCCATAAAAGAACTTGAAAAGATTACAATACATTGCTGAGAGAGAATAGAACTAGCTAAAATATGCTATAGAAGCTTGCCTTTATGTTGTTCAATAGCTTACAAAAGAATAGGAACATGATTGTTCTTTTATATCATAACCTACAGTACCTTACCCTTGTAATGCTTGCTGATCCTCTAACTTTCATTTGTGCATGAATATTCCTTTATATCATAGCCTACAGTCCCTTACCCTTAAAATGCATAAGTATATGATACATCTTTGCAAAGGAACTTTCATTCTATGATTGTGATAAATATCCAATCATTTGTAGGCTGCCCTCATTTTGATTACTATCATCTTATGACCATGTTAATTGTTACTTCATTGTTTCTCTTACCATTGAACTATCCCTTAAATTTTTTGATCATTTACCTCTTCATCTTCATATCTTGCTGGTTTCTTTATCACCAATCATAAATCTTACCAATTGAAGTAAATTTGAGTCATTGTCAACAACTTTCCTACCTATCAGCAACTCTAGAAGAACAATACCATAGCTGTAAACTTCATATTTCTCAGTAAACCTTGATGTTCTTGCATATTTAGGGTCAATATAACCAATAGTACCCATAACATAGGTGGAGGTGTGAGTTTTGGCAGAGGAAATGCACTTGGCAATGCCAAATTCTGACCAATGTGCTTTGAAGTTGTCATCTAAAAGAATGTTAGATAGCTTTACATCCCTGTGAACAATGCATTGGTTATAGTCACAATGTAGATATGCTAATCCTTTTGTAGCACCATAGGCTATCTTTAGATGAGTATCATAGTCTAATTTAATCTTCTTTGATGTTCCTACACAAAAATTTAAAATGTTTGTTAGGTTCTCCCCAATCTAATTTGATCATATGGTAGAAATAGTGATTAGGCTCATGTTTCATAAATCTATCATGTTTATGCATAACATCATTTTCTCACCATGTAGGATGTCCCAGAGACTTCCATTTACCATGTAGTCATAAAATATAAACAAGAAAAATATAGAACTGCATAGTACTGAAAAAATTAAAAAAGAACCTAGAGGAAAGGATGTTGAAGACATTCATTTGCAGTTGGCACCTACATTTTTTGTACAGCCTTGACTCTGTCCACCTATTCCAAAACAAAAAGCATGTGAACCAAGTTAGAATCCCCATAGAATCATAAAGGACAAAAAACTTCATATGCCAACAACAACAAAAGTAAATACTAAATAAGAACAAAATTGGAGAAATTGGCTTGGCAAATGAAGGCAACAGGGTATTTCTAGATTCAATACTTTTACTTAATGTTGTGGTTAGAAGAAAAAATAATCATTTATCTACCACCGTAGTGAAAAGTTAGAAATTGCTTTTAGTTTGTTAAACATGGCCCCTGGTACAACTATTAGACCTGTTAAGAACCTTCGAGTATGTTCTAATTTTCACACCGCATCTAAATTCATCTCCAAGATTGTTGCAAGAGAGCATTTCGAATTTCTATTTTTGAGCAATCTCTAGGTACACTGTTAGTGAAAGGATCATTAATGAAAAAAGAGATTTCATCTTCAGGTAATCCTCTTTTGTTGTTCATTTTGAATAGATTTTTCCATTTTGGTAAGTATTGTGTTCTTGTGGTAGTCTTTACTATTAAGCTATTAACATTTGGAAAAGAGCATTACCCTCTTATACTTCTGCTCTAAAATTCTATCCCATGTTTTGTATATTCATTGACTATAATATCATTTTTTAGTTTAGTAGGAGAAAGATATGTAAATTTCATTCCTTTTACTCTATGTATAGGGCTTTTTTTTGTCGAATTTTGAATTTGATAGAGAATCAAAATGTAGTAAAGAAATGAGTAAAGATCCTGCTTTAAATATTTGATCTATCGATCCCATATGATATTCATGATTTTAAAAAGAAAATGGAACTTCTTTCTTTAATAGGCACCTTTCCTCTTGATAATGAATTTTTTGTACAACACTATAGTGAACTTGCAAACAACTACAATTCTAGTGGGAGGAAGCAATAGAATATGACAATTTAGTAACAAGAATGAAATGCAAGGATGACACACAGATGATGGAATATTTTCTTAACTTAAGAAACAAATTAGAACACACTTCAGGGAAATCAAACCTGCAGGAACTGCACAAAAAAGTTTTTAAGCTGCAAAAAATGTGAAATTTATAGAGGTCAAATAGCGAGAACGAAATGCACTAGATTTTTCTTTTAATTTCTTTTCTTTTTCTTTTTATATAGCTAAACTCTGATGCTAATTCTTAACATGCATTATTCAACTAACTTTGGTTCTATCTCAAAGTCAATGTCAACCTACAAATCAAAGATGAAATGTATTCCAACTCCAGATCATGACATTTAAGTCCACATTAGATCTATAATATTAAATATGTAGTAGTAAAACAATAATTTTCATTGAAAAAACTTATAGTGCCAGCAAGAGCATAGGCAACCACAAGTGGGGGAGAAGCAAGGTAATTTACACGAGTCAAGGGATGAACACACCCTTCAAAGTTTCTATTTCTTGAAAGAACAATTGCAACAACTATATATAAAAGAAAGCAATAAATGGTATAAAATGATTAGAAGAGAAAATAATGTACCATAAATCCTTAATAGGAAAAGTAGAAAAAGAGCTTTCACCCAATAAAAACACAAAGGAAGCCCTAAAGCCAGAATTTTGGTCTCTAAAGCATTGACAATTATATTTTATAAAATAAAGATGAGAAGGAAGCCTTCTTATGGAGTGACAAAGCTCAACAAGCTTATGAGAAGCTTAATAAAGTAATTAGCTCATGCTAATACTTGGCATTCCCAATTTCTCACAACCATTTGTGGTAAAGTCTAATGCTTCAAGTGAAGGATTGGAGTTGTGCTAATGCAAATGAGTCATTCTATAACATTTGCAAGAAAAAAGGTGAAAAATTCAAAAAGAATATATTCTATTATGCATGGTGGTAAGAATAGACCACATATATCTAAAATCCTTACTTGGCCAAGGTAATTTGAACAATCATCAACAAGTGATTGTCTTTTGGTCTTCATGACTGTCATTACCATGATCTCAAGTCATACTTTAAGTCTCACTATGATCACCATACCTACAACTTGTTGGACTCAAGGGAACAGAGGGGGATGAATCAGTGTTCAACAAATATTAATTTTATTAATCTAAAACTCAAACCATTTTGATATTACATTAGAAGAAAGATGCAACCATTCAAAGGAAACATTCATAACACCATAACACAAATATTTTTGTGTGGAAACCATGTTAGGGGAAAAACCACGGTGAAGGTTAATCCATAGTTTGAGTACTCAAATAAAGTTTTACAAAAGGAATGCACTTGCATTCAGGCACACTGCCTAGAGCTCACTGCTCAAAGGGAAGGTTCACTGCCTTACTAAAGTTTAAATTAAAATCATCTGAAGGATGAATTGAGATAGTAGCATCTATTCATGCTAGGTTACAGTTCTGGTGAGACTCATAGATTTGATTTTGGATCTTCTTTATGACTCTGCACTTTGATCTGCTCTATTCTTCTCTTTTTTGCTCTTCACATCACACAGAAAAATTTGCACAATTACTCTACTAAATTTCACACCATATTCACCTTCCATATATTCATTATCTTCTCAAACTTCTCCACACATGACACACACAAAATGATAAAACCGATCTCACATATATATATATATATATATATCTGTTGTCAAGGATTTGATCATTCACATGTCGGCTTCATAAAACATTAAATTCTTTTCAAATATCAGCCAGATCCACCACTTATTCTTTATGCGCATCATCCAAAGTTAGTTAAGACAAAGAGAGGACATAATAGAGCATGAAAACATTTAATTAATTACTCCTTATACATCCGTGATTACTATATTCTCTAGGTCGGCCTTTTAGCACTGATAATCAACAAATTAGTGAACCAGATCTCATAGATCACATACCAGTGAATGCACATCAATATACTTCACAAATAAGCATAAAAAAACATCAAAAAACCTT
The DNA here is from genome assembly GCA_007115665.2 of Sequoiadendron giganteum. Lineage (NCBI taxonomy): Eukaryota > Viridiplantae > Streptophyta > Pinopsida > Cupressales > Cupressaceae > Sequoiadendron > Sequoiadendron giganteum. The sequence continues at coordinate 650,005,537 of CM021100.1, forward strand.
CCTCAAAGATCCACAACCCAAAATAATAGTATGGTGAAATGTTCAGATCAAATTTTATACTTATAACCATATGCCCTATTTTTTACCCTGTTCTGCCGATGTAAACCAAAATTGTACTGTAGATCGAATGCATGACTTAGGTTTCCATCAATGACAACACTTACAAGCCATATGCCAAAAATATCCCCCTTTGGTAATGATGGAAACACTTAGTGAAAAATGACTAAGTGTCAGAACCATTATAAGTATGATGCCAAACTTTGTTGTACTCTCTCCCCCTAAGATTTATAAAGCATTTTTCATTGCATTCTCTCCCCTTTTGACATCAATGACAAAGAATAGAAACCATATGCCAAAAAGATAAAACATGTGTTCAAAATCTCCAAAACTTCAGATAATATATACTGACAACTCTCCCCCTTAGACCAAAACTTCAAAAATTTGAAAACAATTGACTACAACTTTAGAAAACTATCTTATGATTTTTCTTCATTTCTGGAAGGAATTTCTTCCAAGCATCTATTGTTATCCCAATGATAATGATCAAACTATTGTTTTTGGATTTTTTTTGATAATTTCAGTTAAAGATTCTAGAATTGTAATTGCTTCTTCTAGTTTCTCACCTTTCCTTAAAATCTCCACCATTGCTCTAGTCTGCATTCGGTTAGATCCTTCACCTTCCAAAAAGTATCAATAAGTGTGTTCTTGGTGAATTGAACTTTGGTGTGTTCAGACTATAACTCCTGAATTCTTTTTCTGATGGTGCCATCCTGATCCTAAAACATGTCAAATCGTTTCCCAATACCATTAAGCTTTGTTTCAATCTATTCCAATTTCTCTTTGTAATTACTAACAACATGGGGCCAATGGATGTAATAGCTGTAGATGTTATTAGCTGAATTTATGTATTGCCTCAATTCATTCATTTTCTTCTTCAGTTTGGTAAGTGATACTCTAAATTGCTCCTTCAAGCGAGAGATAACTTCACCTTGTTCTTTTTCTTTATCTTCAGAGTTCATTATTTCTTTATTGCATTCAATCATTTCCTCAGGTAGAATATTTTGCAAACTTTCTAATTTCATCTTGCAATGCTCAACATGAGCATTTAATACACTTGAATCATATCTTGATCATATGATGGTCTAACAGACCATAACTTGGTGATCTTTTGCATTCCACCTTCTTCTTGAATAAGCTACTGTAGTTTTTCCTTTGTCAGATCTTCTTCTTCACTAGCTTTTTCTGGTTCTGATTCATTTTTTTTTGGATCCTTAGTTTCTTCATCAGATTCTTCATCTGGAATATCCACAATCTCCTTTTCTTTATTTACCTTTTCCTTCAATTCTGGGAACTTTGCATTCCAGAGGGTTGTATTCAACAACTTCTTTTTCTCTTTTCTGCTTTTTATCCATGCCACCGGAAGAGGAACCAACTTCAATTATTCTTACCAGAAGGGAAATATTGATTGAACCACACTTTCCAAGAACATTCTTAAAGAAATTTTCAAATTCTATATCCCAATCAACCAAGCTCCTAGAGTATGAGTATATTTGACTACAAACCAGTTCGTTTGCTTTCCTCACCACACTATCGATTTTTGGCAAACAATTCAAGAAATACATTACTAAGCATATGATCAAAGTGCCAAACATGAAAGGGTATCCTATTTATTTTGTTATTTGCACTTTCTCCATTAGCTAATCCTTTATCAACCCACACAGGTCAAAGTCTCGACCTTCGATTATCATCTTGTGAGAAATATAGACTACACCAGCCGAGGTTGCTCCTTCTCAGTTTCTAAAAAAGAATTTATATGAAATTTTGTGCGCAATGTATTTTGTAACAAGATTCTTGATTGTCACAATTATTAGTGCCCTCTGATCTTCAATTATTCCGGTTAGGGTTTCAACTTCCTTGTTTTGGATGGATTTCTTCCTTGGTATATCTCTGACTTTGCATAATCTAGTCAAATTCTCAATTACCTCCTTTGAGATGATGTAGGGTTTTTGCAAAGTTAAAGTATCATCATGCAATCTGATCAAGATGAATTTGACAAATTTAATGTTCCTAAAGTACGAAAACTCATTCCAAATATCCAAATTCCTATGTTTGGCTTTTCTCAAATGTTTCAATTTGTTGGGTAATAACAAATTCCCCATGGACCTAATCTTGCCACTGTTGTATTCGTCCAGAATGATTGACCTTTTGATTTGGTCCATTTTCATTTTGCACTTAGGTTTAACAACCGCACACCAAATTATATGAAAATTTCGAAGACAATTGAAATACCTGATAGATTTTGAGTTTCAACGACGAATCAATTTCTCTGCTTCAAAATTCTTCTAGTGAGTGCTCCCCTTCTTCTCTTCTTTGATGCATAGTTACAAATGATGATTCCAACTTGAATTTTATAGTTCTCACATGTGCAATAAATGCATTTTCCCTAAGTTTTTTGGGTACTCTGTTTTCTTAGACAATGACAATTTTTTTCTTTTGCGGACCTATGAATTCTCTGAATTTTCTTGTGAAAGTTCTCCAAAACCTTTGCACATCATAAATACCCATTTTTGACCATTCTTCACATTCCGATAGCATCCATAGACAGGGGAGGAGAGATTTTCTTGAAAAACTCCCCCAAGGCTAGTGGCCTAAAATCAATTACTGAAAGTATTACCAGAAGTAGGTTCCAGTGTAGAACCATTTCCAGCATCAGAATCATTCTTCCTTACCCATGTCTTCTTCATCTCATCTCTTATATCATCTATAGTCACTTTTCCTTTTCCTTTGTCATTTCCCTGTATATTTCTGCCTCTGTATACTAGACCTCTTCTATCCATAGTTTTATTTCTACAGAATCTTGCAATGAGACCAAACTTATTGCAATTGTAGCACACAGTGCTTCCTTGTCTAGATCAATCATTCCATTGATTTCTTCTTCATATGCATTAATTAACAATATGCCCAAGTCTTCCACATGTGTAACATTCAACAATTTTCTATTGACATAGTAGTTTGACATATTTCTGCATTCATTTGATTTATGACCAAATTTTTTGCATTTGAAACACTGACCAAAATATGATGAATCTGGGTATGTGCAAGATCATCATGGAAAAAATAGGCCCTTATGTGGCAATAAAATTTAGAAAATCAGAGTTAGGCAAATTGACGTAAAAATTTGAATAAGTTATCTATATTATTTCAAAAATATGTAAGAATAGAATTTGTAGTAAATTGAATGTAGTTTCTAAACTACTAGGTTTATTTTCATTTTTTAAAAATCTATTTGGTGAAATTTTGAAATTTAAGTGCAGTAGTACTTAAATTTCAAGGAAAAAATAAGAAGTAGGTGTCTGTCTGACCACCCTAACCGCAATAAAATGATAATATTTTTTTATAATATTTTAGATATAAGTAGGGGACTCATGTTCGGATGTGCTGCATATTTTTTTGTATTTTTTTTCCAAGTAAATAATTAATTATGATTTTTTTATTACAAATTTTAGAAAATATAAAAACTTGTATGTATAACCACCTTAACTTGGTCAAAAATTCATGAAATTCTTTTTTTTTTTTGTTTTAATCCTATAGTATGCAAAGCATAGAATGTGACGCATATTTTGGATTGAAAAAATGTGATACCATTTGAAAGTTATAGATTTTTTACAATGAATCTATCAATTAGGAATTTAGTCGTAATTCAAATAGAAAATGAATAATAAGTATTTATTAAATTCAAAGTAAAGCATAATTTATATTGGTGGAAATCTGAGAATCTCCTTTAAAAACCCTTTTCATTTCATCAATTTTGGGTAAAAAAAAAGTCGTTAGCCACATGGGTCATCATATCACTTAGATATTGCCACTTTTTGGCCCATCATGATCCTGCACATACCCATCTCTTGATTTCATATTACTTCTACAATGAGTAGCCATATGGCCGAATTTATTGCAAGAAAAATAGTATCCATTAATTTTTTGAGCATTAGTTTATCTTACTGGATACCTTCCAACTTTGTTCATCAAGTTTTCTTGTCTAAAATTATTCTGCTCGGGTCTGAAACTTTCTCCTTTTTCATATCCAAGACCTCTCTTATCATTTCCACTCTTCTATCCTTGAGTCAACTCATCAAGCTTTATTGAACTAATCTTAAACTTCTCCTTGTACTCATTTGGAGTGATAAGTTCATTTATGAGGATAACAATCTGCTTACCAGGTTCTTCTTCATTGTTTCTGGATTGTTACAGTTCTCTTTCCAGTTGAGCGAATTATTCATTTATTCTTTTGTGTTCATCAAATTTCTCTTTTAAGGACTGAGCAAGATTCTCATCATTATTCTTCCCTTATTCAATCTCTTTAGTCATCTTCATCACCATAGATTCCATCTCATTCTTTAGGGTAGCATTTTCTCTAGCAAGATTTTCACATTATTCAGTTATTTCCTTCAAGGTCTAATTCAGGCGAGCATCATCCATGTTTTTTACTCTCTTGTTGCTTGATTTAATTACAAATATCCTTCCTTTTCTCCCTGGATTTAACAATCCAATCCTTTAATGATTGAATGAATTTCTTAGAATCCCTAAGATTTTCTTTCAATTCCTGTACTTCTTCTTTAGACTGATCAAGGTCATCAAGTGCCACCAAAAGCTGTTGTTGAAGACTACCAGAGTCCATCACATTCCAAGATCCACCTCAAGCTTCTAAACTTCTTTTGAGGAACCAAAAGCTCTGTTACCAATTGTTGGACTCAAGGGAACACTTAGGGGGGGGGAGGGGGGGGGGAGTGAATCGGTGTTCAACAAATCTTAACTTTCTTAATCTGAAACTCAAACCATTCTAACATTACATTAGAAGAAAGATGCAATTATTCAAAGGAAACATTCATAACACCATAACATAGAGATTTTTGTGTGGAAACCTTGTTATGGGAAAAACCACGGTGGAGGTTAATCCACAATTTGAGTACTCAAATAAATTTTTACAAAAGGAATGCACTTGCATTCATGCACACTGCCTAGAGCTCACTACTCCAATGGAAGACTCACTACCTTACAAAAGTTCAGATTAAAACCATCTGAAGGATGAAATAAGATAGTAGCATCTATTCATGCTAGGTTACAGTTCTAGTGAGGCTCATAGATTTGATTTTGGATCTTCTTTCTGACTTTGCACTTCGCTCTGCTCTGTTTTGCTCTTTTCTGCTCTTCGCATCACACATAGACAAATTTGCACTATTACTCTGCTTAATTTCGCACCATATTCACATTCCATATATTCACTATCTTCTCTTACTTCTCCATACATCACACACAAAATGATAAAACCAATCTCGTATATATATCTGCTATCAAGGATTTAATCATTCAGATGGCTTCATAAAACATTAAGTTCTTTTCAAATGTCGGCTAGATCCACCACTAATTATTTATGCACATCGTCTGAAGTCGGTTAAGAAAAAGAGAGGACCTAAACAAAAATAATAGAGCACAAATACATTTAATTAATTACTCCTTATACATCCGCAATTACTATATTCGCCAGGTCAGCCTTCTAGCACAAATAATCAACAGATTAGTGCACCAGATCTCCTAGAACACATACCAATGAATGTGCATCAATATACTTCATGAATAAGCATCAAAAAACATCAAAAAACCTTTGTCAAAGATCCACAACCCAAAATAATAGTCTGATGAAATGTTCAGATAAACTCAAGTATACTTATAATCAGATGCCTTATTCTTTACCCTATTATGTTAGTGTAAACCAAAACTGTACTATAGATTAGATGCATGACTTAGGTTTCCATGAATGACAAAAATTACAAGCCATATGCAAACACAACCATTCATGCATTTGTGTCATAAATAATTTGCCTCTTGTGTTCATTGCCTCTTAGTTTCCCTTATGATTGTTATACTATCATTTATGTCCTCTATAGACTCTTCTATCATGGGCACATCATATCCTTCTCATAATTGTCTTACTCCTTATCTTTTTCAAGGATTTTTTATTAAATACTTTATGGGCTTCCTTTCTCATGGACTATCACTTCTCTTTTGACTATGTATTATGCTTCTATGGATCTTTTTTCATACTCAATACAATCATCCTCACTTTGAAATAGAGAAAAAAATTGATGTTTAATCAAAGCTTAGGCTGAAAGTCCAAGTTATCTTATGATGCCACTACCTTTTGATGATTGAGACTATTTTATTGTAGCAAGCTCTTGCTTTGTTATCTTAGAGAAACAAGCTTATAGACTGTTAACATCCTGCTATTGTCTTTCATAGCACTGTATATTCGAAACAATCTTCTAATTAGAATTTAGGTATGATCACTATCCTTGCTCTTGAATGCCCTTCCATCTCATTTTCCTTGCTCACTTGACACTAGTCATCTTGTCATTTCTATGACACCAACCTTTCAAAACTAGATCCACATAACCACTATCATTCTTATATAAACCCTAGGGTTAAGAACATGGGGTGCAATTGTGTCGTTTCTCATGAAGGTTGGCTTATAGATTTTAAAAATGACCATCCTCTTTCATGACTGCAACTTTATATTAGCCTTCCATTATGCATTCCATATTTCATAGATTCTAGCTCAATTGTATTTCCATGGCATGTCATATTCACTTGCTGCAAACTATTCTTATCTTAGTTTCATGGAGAGAATTCACATTTTGTAGTAAAATATTTTAGTTTGAGAAATGTCACGGGTATGTAAATGGGTGAATTCAAGAAGGTGCAATAGGTTGTAGCATATTTGTTGGTAGTAGTCATTTCTCTATCACTCATCATTTTGTGCGCTTTTTTTCCCTCCTCCTCTATGTGCATCCTTGCATTACAATTATCAATTTTCAATTACTCCTCATTATGGTCCTTCCCAATAGAGTTCACCATATATACAACTCCTACATGGCATCAAGATTATTCAGATAAATCTTTACTGTTTCAAACATATTCAATATAAGATAAATCTTTACAGTTTAAAACAAATTCAACATAAGTAAGCTCTAAAGAATGCCATTTTTATCTTAAAATCTCATTTTATGAGTTTCTTTTAAAGGAGTTTTCCAATTGATCATAGTATTCGTACAAAATAGTTGAATGATTGGGGAGTCAAAGTATGGTGAGCATAACCTTTAGGAGTCTACCTATCCACCTATTATGTGCATGCAAACCCTTGACTAAAACTTAAGGTTCGAATACTAGTATCTTCATCTGTGTTACATTGAGGGATTATTTTCTTGTGAAACCCTTAATGCTTTCTAACCTCGGGTTTGGATTTTCTCTAATAACCTTTACACAACTTTACACACAATCATATCCTTTCTCCTCTTTAACATTTCTAAATTTACTCTTTTTCTCTTCATTTAGACCACACTCATTTTCATTTGCAGCTACAACTACATCAATTGGATTCCTTGAGTAGTTTTCAATGTCATCGATTTCTTTGAATAATTGGAAAGACACAAATGTACTGAAAATTAGGTAACACCTTTGTAAAGTTTTTCGATTTGGTAAGAGATATTTTAAGCATTTAATTTGTAGTTGTTTTTTCTTAGTCTTTTCTTTGGTCAGAATTGTGTTTAACTTGAAACTTTTCCAATTGACGTTTCTCGCTTTGAAGGAGTCATAATGGCTCCACCTGATCCAATTCTAGGTGTTTCAAAAGCCTTTAGGGCAGATAATAATGATATGAAGCTTAACCTTGGTGTTGGTGCTTATAGAACAAAAGAATTGCTGCCCTATGTATTGAATGTGGTGAAAAAAGTTACTCCTTTATTTTGTATAAAGTCAAAGTGATTTGAGTAAATGTTACTACATGTAAGATTCACTATTTTAGCTTTGAGATCTTACAAATTAATTATGTGGTAGCCTTATTATGTGGAATTTCATTTAATCTATTTTAATTTTGCAGGCATATAATTTGATGCTTCAAAAAGGAGACAATAAAGAGGTTTACAAGTTTTTTTTAATATTTATTTAGATTATTTGCAATTTTTAGCAATTACTTGGTCTTATTCTGTCTGCGGTATCTTCCAATTGAGGGTTTGGCTGCATTCAACAAGGTTACTGCAGAGTTGCTTTTGGGGGCTGACAATGTTGCAATTAAGCAAGAAAGGGTAAGATTTTTATGATTTTCTAACCAAATATTTCTCCTGTCGCTTTTTATACTTAAGAGAAGGAATTGATAAAGTGTGTTAAATAGTTTCTTTCATTGATTTCTGCATGCATATGTTAGAATAGGAAAAAATTGATGGTATAGTGTTGTTGAATGTTTCTCAGGTTACAACTGTGCAATGCCTTTCAGGAATGGGCCTGCTTCAGCTTGTTGCTACATTTATTCAAAGATATTTTCCTAGAGAGAAAGTATTAATCTCATCTCCAACTTGTGGTGATTTTCAATGTTATTAGATATCCCATAAACATTGAGCAGTTTTTAATGTCAATGATTTCTTTGAGTTATTGAATAATTTTTAAAATGAAATTATGGCCAAGATCGGGTAATACTGAGAACACACGAACATCAACCCATTGTTGGAACCACCACTTAAGTCCTAGCGACATGCACAAACTCCACTGATGACATCCCCATCAAACCATTGTGGGAACATGAGACCTCATCTCGCCGATGGCCCAACGAAGCATATCGGGGAGATAATTGATTATCGGTGGGAGTGAAGCATTAGTTCCACCGATCATCCGATAACCCTTATTCAATTACAATTTACATATATATTTGATCATTAGGTGTGCATGGTGAACCTTCATGCCCATGCTGGCTATATTGAGGACACCCTAAATATTATTACTAAGATGCTAGTTAAATCTGTGGTACATGTGGATCATATATGAATATAGGCTGAGTATTTCCAGCAACACTGCTTTTTTAGTTGGATCCTAAAAATGCTACAACTTATGTTCTTTTCTAAAACATTTGTACAAGGTTAAAATAGTAAAGAGATTGATGAAAGATAGAGGAATTAAAAAGATATGTGGATGTAGTTGGATTAAAGGCCGCAAACTGGTACATGTTTTTTGTGTAGGAGACATATCACATCTACAAACATGGCAAAGCTATGTAAAGTAGGAGAAATTGGCTTGGAAAATGAAGGCAACAGGGTATAAAGAATCATTTATTTGCCACCATAGTGAAAAGTTAGCAATTGCATTTGGTTTGTTAAACATGGCCCCTAGTACAACTATTAGAGTTGTTAAGAACCTTCAAGTATGTTCTGATTTCCACACTGCATCTCAAAGGAGAAATTTAATACTTGGAGGGATCAATTATCATGATTCCCACACCTCATGCACTACAAGACATTCCTTTGGATCAGATTTTCTATAGAACAGGGAAAAATCCTCCTCAAATGCAAACACATAATGCCTGGAGAGACCTAAATTTGTCGATTTCTAATGCTAATTAAATGGCTGGAATACAACCCATAACTTAGGGAGTCACTCTCCTTAGTTTCCATGAACACTATGGGAAAAATCAACTCTTAGCTACCATCTTCCCAAGCAGCACCTTGGCATCCAAATCATGGTCTACCTCTGAAATTATACCCTTACAAGAAAACTCCTTGATCAATTTAAAAAATGTACACTTCACCATAATACATCCTCAATATTAAGCTAACACATGCAAATCACTAGATTCCTATTAGGAGAGAAATGGGGTAAGATTAGAAAAGAATGCAATAGTAAGACAAAATTTCATACAATTTTGGATGCACAAATATTTAAAATAATTTCCATCCATGATTGTGTGATCATTAGGGCGAGGTTGTTTAAACTTTAAAGTAAAATGCAAAGGTATTCCAAAAAAATTAACCCCCTTTCATTCTTCATCATCAAATATAATAATATGGCCTACTGTAAGCTCACCATCAGAAAGACTCTACAAACCCATAATTGAGTTGACTCAAGAAAGGAAGCTTGGTTTTCCAAAAGAACAACACTTTAATCAAGAGTCAGGTCCTGATAAATTGCAAAAGCCTCTATCATATTGATCAAGATTACATCAAGATCCAAGTAGCAATAAAAGGATGAGTTAACCCTCATCATGACATAAACCTCTAGCACTGGCGGTCAACTTGACTTGAGAGAGGAAGCTTTTTTTTTCCAAAGAATGACACTTTATTCAAGAATCGGATTATGAAAAATTGTCAAAGCCTCCACCACGTTGATGAAGATCACATCAAGATCCAAGTAACAACTAAATGATGAGTTACCCCACCATGATATAAACCTCCAGCACTAGATGCACCAAGGTTGAACCTGTATGTACAATGATTATTGATTTTAACCTAAATGAACCAAGGTAATCCACCTCACAGACTCTACAACCTTCTTAGCATCCTTGTTACTAGGGAAATTTTCAAATAATTAATTTTATGAAAAAATAATATATATAATTCTCTAGCTAAACATCGTAGTTTATTTAGAAATTAAATCCTTTGACCCCAAATATATATTGACCTAATATTTTTCTTGATCTAAAAGATCATTTTCCAATTTATAACTTCTCATCCTAAAACCAATTTAAGCCAATTATAATTACATCAACCATAAATATTTATTTCTACAAATGGTTGGTCTATGCTAACTTGCCAAATTTCATCTCCCTGATGATGATTGAGGTAGCCCACTTAAAATTTAGGTTATCTAGAAGATATTTAGCAAGGTGAAAAAGGTAAAGAAAATTCAACTTGAAAGCAAATGTTACTGGTTGAATCTTTAACATCGGCAATATTTATAAAATATAGAGAATATATTCCATTAGAGTTATTAAAAATAATATTTTAAAAATTCAATTTTACTCAATAAACAACGAAAATGACAAGAATTCTGAATCTCACTTAGATCTAAAATTGTTCCCAATGAAAATATAAAGAGAGATACTCCATGTTTTGATACATAACTTGTGGCTGCATAGCTTTAATTCGGTAAATAATATAAAAGGACAAGTGGAGCTACATAACATACCTGCAACAACCTGCCTAGGTGGTTGGCCAGAAGAATTTGTGAATGGTTTGTATGTTGCAGGTTTATCAAATTCAGAAATTGAAGATTCAAGTAGACAAAAATCCTTCAGTTTTGATGCCTCTCTGCTTTGTAGAATCTGACAAGCCATATAATATGCTTTGATTTTATTTGGATATGAAAGGAAGATAATATCCTCATTAGATATTTTAATGATTATATCAAGTTTTTTCCTTTGCAAAAAAAAATTACCTTGGAAACTTTGACACACCCCCCGGGCTTATATTTTTGGAGTTGTGAATATCTCTCCATCCATTTAGAAATTTTCAAGTCTATCACTTTGAGTAGCTGTTGAAAAACATTTTGTACTTTAGGGCTTATCCTAGACCCATGGGTGCCAAACATGCCTTCAGAGAGTAAATGTTAAAAGTTTGATAAAGCAGCCTAGAATTGGGAACTGTTAAACATGTACTCTAAACTGCCAAAAACATGCCCACAAAATGATTGGATTTTTAGCAGAATACAACTGCAACAACACTACCATAAAATACCATGGGCATGTGGTGCATGTCTATTCTTATGAAAGCAAGTGATATGCAAGAAATAAAATCATGCCAAATGAAACAAAAAAGTAGAATATTCGAACCAGGAAAGCTGAAATATGGATAAAGGAGATGACTGAATGAATAACCTTCCAGAAATGCTGGGATTATCAACAGTAGATAGGTATTTCATTAGTTTCCTCTCTTCTTCTTCCCTTAACTATCCCATAAATGTGTCAAAATTTACAACATCCTAACATAACATTGAAAAACTGCAATCATGTCAGAAACATCACTCAATTCAAAATGTACTAAAAGAAAGTTAATAGTTAATGATAATAAGGACTAGAGGAAGATTTCCCATGAGCCAATAGTTAATAACTTAATATTAATGATAGGACATGAGGATAATACTAATATTTAGCATCTAAAGCTAAAGTTACCAAGATACTATAATAGTGGATTGTCACCTCTAGTTCAATCATTTTGAGTTGCAAATGAAAACCTTGAAGGAATATTTTCCTGTGAGATTGAACACTCAACCATAAATACAAATGTGCCAAAAAGTTAAAAGGAACTATCATGACAATTAAACAAATCAAAGATTCTGCTTAAATGTGCAATGGCTAGCATAAATTAGTAGAATTAGATCAAGCACAAAATAATGAATAAATGCCAACTACAAAGTTATCTAATGATCAACTTATAGTACTTTATCATGTATGATAGAGTTTTATGACTTTTCCTGTGACAAATATGCAATTTCCTTCCATCTTTCATGTAAAACTATGTTATCAGTTAGAACATCAAATGTACTATAACCCTTATTTTCTATTAAAAGAGAACTCGCTTCCGACTCTTCCTCTATCAAAACTGAATGTTGTCTCATAAAAACACTACCAAGACCTATTTCCGCACCATCCAATGAAGCTTTGCACTCAAAAAGAACATTATCTTCTGAGGAAATTAATGAGGAAGATGACTCTTGCTCTTGTGAAATGTGTTGAATGCTTTTGGTAAGCTTTTCAAGAGATGATGGCCTCTGGTGGAACATACAAGTATGCTTCTTTGAGGGTACTGGAGAATCCCATACAGAAGACTGAACTACAACTACATTATGACACATATTTAGTAACAAAAAAAGCTCAATCTATAAAAAAAGAATTAACTAGTAGAAGGCATACAATTAAAATGCAAATGTAATTCAACTTTACAAACATATAGATACTTAAGAGAATTCCTCAAGATAGACTTAATACATATAACAAACCACTAAAGGAAAGACTAAGAAACTGTCTCAGCTTTTCAGGATATTCAATAAAAGTATATAGTTCATACTAAGAGCATCCCGGTTACTAAATATAGACAACCAAGATTGGGATTGAATTCCATTTCTTATGTTGTTTGTATCTATATCTATTAACACGAATATTTCAAGTAACCCTTTTTGTAGGCAGGAATGACTGACTTTTGTAGTGTGAAAAAGCATAAAAAATGAACTACCCGACAGTTGAAGATAATATAGACTTCACAAACCCTTTCATCACAAACTAACAAGCTCAATCACTCAAGATAAATATGAAGGGTTAAGAACATGAAAAGAGAATCAACTTATCACATTGTAACTGTTCTCATAAGTCCAAGCACTCAAGGGATAATGAAAGCACTATAATCTTATAAATCCTAATTATAAGACACTATCTAAACTAGGCTCAAGATAGTTGGATGGAAAGAACAAAAACTAGAGAATGATGCTGGCATCAACCAGCCAAACGAACCTATGAGTGCAGTTTCCCAACTTACCAATTGAAATTTCTTTTAGGTTACAAGTTACAACATATGTCCTAACCCATGCTATACTGATTAAACTATCAAACCTAAGCCTCAACCCTGGCCAAGAAAGTGGTAAACATACAAGAAAATGAGCACTCATTTGTGCCTATAGAATTGCACTAAAGTTTTTAAGGCATAAAAACTAGAAAATTAAGAAGTGAGTATGAAAAAATGATCAACTTCAATAAGAGCCAAAATCAAAAGTAAAGAGAACTGGAATGGATGATGGTATCCAAGTGCTTCTAAAAACTAAAGATAGAAAGCCCGTTATTCATGACATAATGGGATTCATAGGAGAATATAGCAACAAAAGTGTGACAAAATTATTGCACTGATAAAAATTCTACTGTTCATTTAAATTTAATCAATGTAGACAGTTAATGCCAAATTTAATGACTATGATAATCAGGATACACATAACAAATTTCTATTCAAGATTTCCTGTAAGAAATATTTCAATTTTCCCAACACAATCAAGCAAATGGTTAATTTGAATGATACGAGATCCAAACCATAAATTAGCAGAGCTCCTTTTGTAATCTTAGAGTGCTTGTGCCTTGATTGTAAAAAACACGCAGCTTAATCGGTGAGACCAAAGCCATTAAATGAGCAAGATCTTCAAGAATGAATAGTGGGTCAAATTACTGTGTTCTCAAAAATATTGACGAAGGCACTGCAATCTTCCCAATGAGCCGGAATTTGGAACAATTATTGAAATCATTTATTGTTTGAACAGTATTGCTTGCAAATCAAGGATGAAATCAAGTTAAGATGTTGCTTGTTGAGGTAAAGAAATCAATCTACAATATTTCTTGTGATTAAGTTACAAACGAAATTAAAAAAGATTCATGATCTGTTATTCCAATCTTTGCGAAGGAAGTTGATCGACAGTTGGATGGGAAATGTTTTGAAAGTAAAGTGATTGCTTTGGTTCCTCCTAGGTTCATCCATATTGAACACATTGTTTTGAATACAATCAATGTTGACAAAATGTATAATGGCATCATCAAACTGCAAGTATTTCTTAGCCAACATGATAATACAAAGAGGATGTTTATACTCCATTTTGTAACTGAGATCCATATGTCTAAGGGGTGTGTAAAATAAATCAATATGTTATTCTGGTCACACCCTATTTTGGATCAATTTGATTATAGTTTTAACTAAGTATAAGTTAAATGCTCTGTTATGAGTTTCAAATTATTATATCAAAACTATGTTTTGTAGACATTTACACTGTGACTGATCTGCTTTATTTATGTTATGGAAAAACAGAATATCAGTTTGATATTGATTGAAAAGATATAGATGTGAATATCATGTTACCTTGTTAATTGAGAATATTTGCAAAAGAATGAATATATATATGTACCCTCTCTCTATATATTAATCTTTATAAATATATATATATATATATATAATATTATTAATATCTTGTTTTGAACAAAGATTGAATTTGAATTAAAGCTCGAGTGAGATGTTATGAATTCCACAAAGTAGAGAAATTAATGCATTAAAAATAATTTATGTGGAAGTATTGTCAAGGGAGATTGGGAGATAACTCCATCAAATTATTGTTAATACTCACTTCATTTGCATTGAATGAAGGCAGAGTGAAGAGTTAATGGAGAGATAGTGGAAAGAAAAAAAAGTGGAGTTTCAGGGGTGCTGAGGAGATAAAGAAAGAAAAGAATAAAAAATAGGGGGAGAATAATACTGGTGGCAGCAAGGGGAGAAAGAGTTATATGTTCTGCTGGAATATCATTGCAGAGAATTTGGTATGTTATTATACTTAAATGTTATCAATTCTTATTGTTGTTTGGAATGCAAAAAGTTTTGTATTGAATAAGAGCAATGTTTATAGGATATATTCGAGAGAATAATAAGCTAAAATGTCTATTAATTATCCTGTATGGGAATGCAAAATGGTCATAATCATCATTTATATGGATTTGCAAACTTTTGTTAGGGTTTTGTACCATGATCATATGGACTTGGGTATTCCTTAATAAGCCAATACAAGCCTGATATCTATATAAATTGATATTTACCTAAATAAAGAAGGGTTTGTTCTTCCATTTAAATGGATTTGGAACCCTTCACCTTGCTTAATCTAAAAATACTTAGGTTTTTAAGTTAAAGGATTGTGAAGTTTTTCAAATGCATGAACTTATTGCTATTATTTGATATTTCTAGGTCTGTGCTTATTATGAACACTATAACTGTTACTTGCAACCTTAGCAGGTATGTGCTTACTATGAACACTATAATTGTTACTTGCAACCTTAGTAGGTCTGTGCTTATTATGAGCATTGTTAATGTTATCTTAGACTCTTATGGGTCTATATTTAACATGAATACTATTAAAAATTAGTCGACCATTGACAAGACTGAACTATAGTGAACTTACTATTAAAGTTAAATGACCTTTGACAATCTTTTAAGGCTGCAATACCCATTAGTGTTTGTAAGGCTGAACTAAAGACATTTATAAAATACTATTAGCAGCTCATATAAATAATTGGTCCAAGATAAGGCAACCAAAGTTGGTTCAAAAGCTACAGTCAAAATATGAAGTAGTTGCAATCAGATACAAAAAATAGTACAACTTCTAGTTCATACTAAAATGGTAATCACTACTTTTAGCCTTCAATGCTATGATTCAATGCTTCCAAAAGGAATGACCAACATTAATACATAAAAAATAAATATTATAACTAGCTAAAAACTATGTATTAAAGGTACAACCAACAATACAATATATCTTCAAACCAAAATCTAGAACTCCACACACACTCATAAATTATGGAAAACATCATGTCAATTTGAAACATGTTTTATAAATCCCACACAATTAGAATAATAAAAATTAGAAGAACTATGCAACTGATCAACATAATGATTCAAATGAATAGGTGGGTTTTTGTCCTCAAATCCATTGCTTGCCAAAAAAGAATTGTCCTAAAGTAGAAAAGATAAACAATGTTTAATCTCAAAAGAAATGAATTTTAAAGAATATAAATTGGTAACCTTCTCCATTCCTCAACTCTTCCTTATATAGGCTTTTTGAGGAAAATTAATATTATTTTCCTTTTTCTCCATTTGCCTCCAATTTTTTTTTTAAATGTCTAAAAAGTCTTTTAATTAATATTAATTTTGGACCCCATTTCTAGCGGCACCTTTTTGTCCCTCTTTTAAAAATATTTTATTAAAAATAAAACATAAATTGTCTTTTTACTAAGTTACTGGGTTCGGCTAGGGTTCATGTTTTCTTGGTTTGGTTTTCCCATGCATAACTTGGGCGAACTCGGGAAGAACCGAAAGCGAACCCAAGGAGAACCTGCATAATAAGGCAATGAAAAAGTGGTCTTTTTTGAGGAAAAAAGTATTTTTTATTAAACACGGGAATTGCTTTTCATTCAACTACAATATTCAAATATTGTCTGAAAGGATTCATAAGTAAAATTTCAAGTAACTCAACTATCAACAACATACATAATGTATGTACACAAAATCTCAGGAGCTAAATTCATCTCATAATTATATTAGGAACGTAAAATGAAACTTCGTAAAAGGAAATCAGAAAACAAGTACCTTCTCAAATCATAGCCCATAAACAGGTGTACTTGAGTGAAACAACAATCAAAAACTTGGTTATTTGCTTGTGAACTACAACGATGATGACTTTTTACCATATTAAACCTAGGCGACGAACATCAGTTATGTAATCCCAACATCGGGTAATGAAAATTTTAAAAAACCTTTAAAACATCTCATTTTTCTAATACAAGGACATACTGGCATTTCATAGATTACAAGACACATGTGCATGTCATCACCACCTGGAAAGCATAGACATCCTCAAATGTCCCCACACTACAAACAAACCCACAAGGTGTAACAATAACAACAATTGGGTGACTCTATTACTTTTAAAATTTGAAAAGTATTTTATCAACTACCATGAAACATGACATACAAAAATCTAACCTAATGACAATTGTAGGATGTAACCATGAAGCAAGAGACTTTTATCATGCATGTTTTAAATGATATTCAATTTTATGGTGGTTTTGTTGTTTATATGATGCTATGTGATATTCTAATCCTAATTCATGCTTCTAGGTTGTGTATATATATATATATATATTTTAATAATTTTTTGTACTACCGAACCCACCCCCCAAAAAATTTAGCTGAACCGACGAACTGAACCCCCGAACCCAAACCCAAACCAGTACTAGAATTGGCAACTTAGATCAATAAGAGTTAATCTTACTATGCCAAGTGTCCTTCAAATGTTTCCTATTCATTACTTGGATCCACCACCTTAATTGCTTAAACACAAGACAATATTAACAATTGAGATGCTTTATCTTTGATGATCAATGATATCAATGGATAGTTGAAGTACCAAGGTGGAAGGTGGACCAATCTACCAAAATCTACCAGATGACACCACATGGTTCTACAAAAGCTAATTGATCATCCCTTATAATTCACTCTAACCCCACTCAATTAATGGTCTAGAGCAATATTAATGGTCAAGGGAAATCTTCTCTTCAACCCAAAATTACTTGAACATCTTTGACTTCAAAAGCCAATCAAGACATGTTGCGTAAACTTATATTTTTGCACTTGACTATATACCCTTTGATTCACCTTGAAGATCAACAACTTCAGCAAATTAATAGACTACTAAAGTGTTGAATGGTATGATTTATCAAAGTACCTACATCAACCAAAGTTCATTAGATCGCACCACATGGTTTCACCAAAACCATTTGATAAAACTACTTGATATCTATAGGCTTTACTTTACATCAACCAAAGTTCATTAGATCGCACCACATGGTTTCACCAAAACCATTTGATATCTATAGGCTTTACTTAAACATCAATCAACATTGAAAGTGCAGATCAACTTGCCCCAAAGATTAGTGATTATGACTGATTGGTGGATGGCTAAAGTGTTGAGTAGTTTTATTCACCGAAGTGCAAACATCGTTTAAATCCACTAGTTCATGCCCCATGGACATATCATATGTATGCACCTAGCCTCCTACTTTCTATCAGTGGAAACAATTTTCTCCTCTCAAGATTGACACCTTCAATAGATGGTTGAGGAGATTGGTAGCTCAATCTACTAATATGCTACAATACACTAGATTGTGCTAAGAAGCCACAATTTCCATTGCCAAATAGGGACCCTAACACAGACTTGTTGCACCTCTATCCCAATAAGGATCATACACCTTAGCATCCCTTTGAAAAAGGCTCCATGTTGGAGATGCCCATGCTAACAATAGAGATCTTTTTGGAAGATCAATATATGGATATTGAAACCACCATGCCGGTCTACCAAGATTATGGGACCATTATCCAATCATCAAACAAACAAGATAAAATCACTTAAATGAAATATAACCTCCTATAAAAAATCAATGAAAGAATATAATAGAAAGGTGAAGCAGAGGCAAAGTTCTTTGGCCTTCACATAAATTTGATGAACTAATTTTCCATTAATGTAACTCAAGAACTCAACCAAGGTAGCAAATAATTAAAGATAGAAGAATTAAAAAGATACTTGGATGTTATAGTTGGATATGCTCTGGTAGACATATATGCAAGATGTGGAATCGTAAACAAAACACCTGAATTATTTAGCAAAATTCCTCAAAGAGATGTCAACTCATGGAATGAAATGATTGATTGCAGAATGTGCACAAAATGGATTTTGCAAGGAGCCTCTCAAAATATTTGAATTAACGAAGCACTCTGGAACACATCCTAACATTGTAAGCTTTGCTTAGGTTCTAGGTGAATGTAGTCATGCAGGTTTAGTGGATGAGGGTTACACATACTTCACATGTCAGTAACCCTTATTGCATTACAATTTACATATATAGTTGATCATTAGGTGTGCATGGTTGACCTTCGTGCCCATGATGGCTATATTGAAGACACCCTAAACATTATTACTAAGATGTTAGTTAAATCTATCGTACATGTGGATCATATATGAATATAGGCTAAGTATTTCCAGCAACACTACTTTTTTAGTTGGATCCTAAAAATGCTGCAACTTATATTCTTCTCTAAAACATTTGTACAATTTTTTTGCAGAAGCCAATGTTCTTTATCTGGAGTCATCAGTAGGAGTTGGTTTTTCATATTCTAACACAACTTCATTTTATGTATGTGCCAATGACCGAAGAACAGGTGGGTTATGTATTCAACATGGCTAGTATTTAATTACATGCCTCTCAAATAGTGCTTGAGTCGAGTCTGCTCTCATGTTATGTTCACAAAACTAGATAATCTTGTCTTTTTCATATGATGTTTTAAGAAGTTTCCAGTCTATAAAACAAGAGATATATAATTTTTCTTGATTTCACATTTCCATCAAGAAAATAAATAACATAACATAACATTTAGGAGCTCTAATTTTTCTTGATAAATCATTATGTACATAGTAAATACGATATATTTGAATAAACACATAAAATTTAGGAGCTTACTATATTAGACATTGTCGCCTTCTTTTGTCCTCTACCACCACTCCCTAGCTTGCAATATTTTGCATCACTATTCTCATTAGAAGTAGCCCCTCTTCTCTTGTGACCCCTATCAACACCTCTTACCTCAAGCTTGGGATCTTAAAAATTGCATCACCATCATCAGTTGAACCCAGCTTTGTCATGATATAATCAAAAGACAAGTACACATCTATTTTTTATAGTAGAAAAAATACGTCCAAAACTATCTTTGAATAAAAATTAGACAGACAAAAAGAATCTAACTCTTCTAGTAGAGACAATATAGATAAATATAACTTTGAATACTCAAATCAGTTTTTTTTTTTAAAAAGGACTGTGTGTTGCTTGAATTCAATTTATTGCAAATAAGACTGCTGAAAATGCAGATTTGGAAGGATTCAGCAAAACAAACAACTTGTATTTACATCCCTTTCCTAAACCATCAAATCAACTTTATTAAGAAAAGGACTATGTGCTGCTCGAATTCAATTTACTGCAAATATGACTGTTGAAAATGTAGATTTGGAAGGATTCAACATATGTATAGGAATTTAAAAGTTGAGGATGAAAAAATATAAACTAAGTATTAATTACAAAACTTGTGTTGTTAAATTAAAAACATGTTCATAAATTCATTATGGCAGATAACAACAAGTGACTATGATTAATTAGAAAAGAACTCTAAGGATTTAAATAAATCTATAAAACATTAAGATAGACCAGCTTCCAGAACACTTAGACTACAGATATTAAGCTAACAGAGAAGAATGTAACAAAAATTCTCTTAAAACTTGAGCTAGATATACAGTATATTATACCCAAAATTATTGGCAATAATAATAAACTCATTCACAATGATAATCATAAGTTGTCACTGTCATATTTACTCAAGATTCAAGACATAGTTGATGATATTATTGGTGAATTTTTTCATGCTTGCAACATGCACAAAATGGAACTCGCTCAAATTTCAATATTGGGGCCCATTTGGCTGTCCAACAACTTGTTATTGAGTGATGAGATTTAAACCATTTTATAGTTTACTTGTCACTTTTTTTGTTTTGGTAGACAAAGTAGGTATTTTATCTTTAACAAATAAATCAAGATAATATTTTAGTGTCAATGGAATTGGTGTGGGTTTCACCAGTTGAAAACTCAAATTTGTCAGCTTAATATATGAAGTCAACTGTAATATATGAAGTTGTAAGATAGTAAGCCTTAGGAATCTAATCTGTAATCTTATTCTATTCTAATTTTCCCATTAAAAAATTATGTAAGATTCAAAAATTACCTCTATTTCTAACCCTAGTTTTTATGTGAAATAAAAACAAAGTGGGTTTCAAATTTTTTTATCTCTTTTTGTTAAAATATATTTATTTTGCCGAATGATTTCAAAAAGTAAAAATTTGGGTTACTTCGATAAACAACTTAAAACCTATGAGCTTCATGTATGAGGGTTTTGCTCATATTTTTGTGGCAGTATGAGTACCATTTAAGAACCCAAATTACATGAAATTATAGATTTCCTTTTATAGATTTCACATAGATAGTATGAAATTATAGAGATCTAATACAAATGAAGAAGAAAAAAAAGAATCCAAACAATGGAAAAGAATATCCACATATTAAATCTTTACTTACATTTTCCTTGAGTTCAATATTGCCCATTACTATCTCTCTGCCACTATGAGATGCCACTGAAATCATCATCTTCATAAATCTACAATCATTCGGCCCATCGAAAAACTCTTCCCTTCTTGTGCCTGGATAGCCCTGTTACCTTGAGCATTCTGATTTCCTCATCCCACGAGAGAAAGAGTATGATCTCCATGGCAATCCTTCACCGATGAACACTTCCTCCCCTGGAAATGATTGAGAGAGATCTCTCAATACCTCTTTCATTATCTTCCACCCAATAACCAATCAATTTCCCTAAGATTTCTCCTCCTCAACCCATTAGGGAATACAACTAATGAAAAAATAATGAAACATATTTTCTATGTTTGTAGAAAAAAAAGTAACATAAATCTATCTCTTGCTCGACTTCTTCTTCCATGCCACTACTTTCCTCTCCCCACTTTTTTTCTCTCTTTGAAACCAAGGTTAAGTTACCGACTATGGGATTGTGGGAGTTACCAGAAAAGGGTTTTTTTGGTCTCATAAACCTTTTTTTCCCACATGAACTGACATAGGGATCGCTTAGGAAAATGGGACACCATGCTTTCCAGCCATCCCCACCATACCTATGTCATACTCATTAATTGCATCCTATCCCCTACATGGAATGGAGTAAATCGCCCCCATTAATGTCTCTCATTTCCTTTTGTTGGGTTGCTGATAATAACGATTATTTATTTGGTTAGTTCAAAAATAATAATAGTAATTCACTATTATTCATTTATTTATTTATTTTAAAGTAAATTTATTCAATTATTTAAATAGTATCTTATATGTTTGTGATAAATAATAACATAAGGAACATATATCTTAAGACTACAGAATAAGACAAAGCCACCTAATCAATTTGAGAAGGTGATGAACTCCTTACTTGGATTATTAGCTTCTAATTTTTATCGAAATTGATCAATATTTCAAACTCCAAAGTTATTTTCTCTATTCCCAAAAATTTAATTCATGGAACTACTTTATGTTAAGATTATTTTGGAAGAATAATTTTATATCTTGTGACACTAATAGAAGAAATAAAGCAACTTAATCAAATTAAGAAGGTGAAATTATTCAACTAATCTTGTGAATTGAGCGGGTGCATGGAAATGGGTAGCAATTCCGTGGACACCCTAAAAAAGAAGAAGTTGAAAACCATAATGCGAGCGCGTTATAACACGCTCGCATTATGGTTTTCGTTAAACCTAGGCAAGGTCCCGGTGGCTACAACTACAAAGCCATAATGCAAGCGCATTATAACGCGCTCGCGTTATCAACTGTTAAAAGCAAAAAAACAAATGCAAATCTCTCATTTGCATTTCGACTGGTTTTTTTGTTGCACCCGCGGCCAAAAACCCCAAAATATCGTGCTCGCGTTCTAGGAGAAGAATTTCTTTGCCAAGGATCCATATTTCTTCAAAATGATGGTGCCATGATGACGAGGAGCTGTAAGAGGTAAGGATTCTATGGTTTTTTTTTGAATTTGTTAGTTCTAGGTTGAATTTGTTAGTTTTAAGTTGAATTTGATATCTATTTGTTTGAATTTTTAGGAGATGCAAATCACCCTGCAAACCCTCAAAATCCTCAATAGGAGGACCAACCAAATCCTCAAGATCAAAATCAACCACAACATCAACCTCTTCCACCAATCACTCAACCCCGTCCTGGCACTCAACAAAATTTAATGAGTGAAATTGAGAACAACAAAAAACAAATTGAGGATTTGATCAATAGGTTGAGTGATCCAAATGGTTCAACCACAGAAAGAATGATCCTAGCAAATTCATTGAAAGATATGTTAAGAAACATAGATTCAATTAGCAAACAAATAACTGGATGGGAAGATAGGAGGTAGGCGGCTAGGGAATATTATGCAGATAAACTATCATACAAGGATGTGAAAGATTTAAAAATAACAAAAGGTGATTTGTGCTCATTATTCACCGACCCACGCACAAATCAAAATCTTACCCTCAATGCGAAGAGGTTTCCTATCCATTGGTGCCACCACCAACAAATGAAGGAGCGATTTTATGATAGGTGGTACATGGTCTTCAATTACCCACTATGCAACAATTGCGAGGTCCCGCAATATTTCCTTAGGAAACTATACAGTGAGTTCATATTGAACAAAATCCCAAATTATTTTGATATGAGGGATTTCCAGGGGAGAGGTGGGGGGTCAGCTCAAGATAGACCTGGTGCACAACCGGATCCTACGTGGCAAGGTAGATGAGCTCTTGCTAGGCCACCTCATGAGCACATTGTTATGCCTTCCGTCATGAAGGAAAGTGCTGACGTAGAGGCATTGCAGGCAATCAACACTTTGACCCAGAGTGTCATCCATCATACTAGCCCTATTCTACAACGCCATCCAAGGGAGTCTTCTAATGGTGGCCTTCAAACACATGTGTGTCAATCTTGTGGGGCTACTTGTTCACATGACCCCACCGACCCTTAGGAGACTCGTATGTAGGATCCGTCTGCAACTATGGAGATGGAGAGGGCAGCTGAAATTTTGCATGAGGCATATGGCATTGATAGTCAGGTAAAAGTTAGTGCATGTGTTTATTGAATTTAATTTATTAAATTTCAATTTTGAAATGCAAGATTAACTAAAAATGTTTTATCATTTTAATAAAATTGCAGGGTCACAGTGTTGAGACTGGATACACCGGCCCCCCACCAACCTATTTTTGCAGTACACCTGTCGCTAGGGTATGTAACTAGTAAACAATTATAAGTTTATTGCATATTAATGGCATTGTTTTATGAATGGTAATTTAATATGCAATTTTGGATGTTGAACAAACTAATATTGGAGGTTTTGATGGAACACTTCCTAGTGGCGGTGGATTTATTCAAACCTTCACGCAGGTAATAGAATAAAGAGTTTAACTAATAAATCAAGTACTTAATAGATTTTTGTAGTTTATACATGCACATCGTTGATTACGTTGAATAATTTGTTGTTTTATTTTCAGTTGTTGCAAGACGATACACCTCCGAATGTGACGAGGGCAATGGATATTGGTGTGCCATCTGCTATACAATTCTTGATGGCTTTGACAGAAGAAGTATGAGGAAAATTAGTAAATTTTAATTTACATTTGTTGTTATAGATGTTAGTTAGTGAGAAATCAAACCATTATTGATTCACGTAGTTTTTGTCTATTTGTATGGTTTATACAAGGCTTGAGTACGCCTGAGCATGGGCATGAGGATATTTCCCTCGTGGAGAGAGATCGTGAGATGGCTGTAAGTGATTATTTTGTCAAATATATCATTTTTTATAATATAATTTCTATATATTCATGTCTTTACTTCTTATTGTAACAGTTAAAACTTCACCATGAACTAAACCCTAGGAGGAGTAGCAAGAGCACTCCACGAGCACAACAAAAATGAGTGACAGACCTATCGCCATCTGAGTAAAAAGGAAAGGGAAAGATTTTATTTCCAGGGCATGGAGAGCAATGACTTTTGATTCCAGAGTCCTTTGTTGTATGCTTGCATGGTAGTTTTGTACATATTTTTTATTGGACATATTTGACATTGTATGCCTAGATGGCATTCTCGTAAGCCTATATGGCTATTTTGTACATATATTTCATACTTATATCGACATATATTGATGTATGCCTATATGGCTATTTGGTTAATACAAATATCTTTTATCGATGCCTATCCATATTTGCATTCTAAATTGATCGTTCAATAGATATGAGTTACGTGTATTCAAGTGTATACTTTACAACTTACGTGTATACTTTGTGACTTACGTGCATTCAAATGTATACTTTGTGGCTTACATGTTTTCATGCATATACCTTGTATTCGTGCATATACTTTGTTTTAATTTGTGTATACTATGTATTTGTGTGTATACTTTTTGAGGCTTACGTGTTTTTGAGTACTTGTACTTCCCTTATTGACATGTACATGTTTGACTTATTCACTTGTATAATTATTAATTGGTTAGCCCTAGCATTGATCTATGTCATCCTCAATGCATGATCCTTGAGATGGAGTAAGAACACCCTCAAGGTCAAAAGGAGTTTCACATGCATTCTTCATAGGCTCATTTTGATAGTGAAACCAAAAACCTCTTGCATCATTGAAACGAAAAAAACATTCCTTTATAGCAGGTCTGAAGCCATTATCATTCTCCATCAATTCTTCATGTATCCACTCCCCATTAATGGTTATCTCATGACCTTCATGAAACCAAGAACTTATCTCATTTGTGATAGAAGAAATGTATGAAGATTTATCTTCCTCCTTATGAACATTCATTATCATGAGAGATGGGTTCTTGTGAACCACTACTGATGAATCATGGGTCAATGAGTTTGACTTGTAAAACTACACGATTGAATCCTAATAGCAATATCACAATATTTATATATCTAAATGTGTTATTTCCTTCAGCTAAAATTTGTGCTTATACTTATGTGATTGATGTATGTTTGTGTATGGGATCATAGTAATTTCTATTTGATGATGCTATTGTGTCTTTAAGGTTTATTTATTAAAGGGTGCATGAAATAAGTTTTAAATCCTTACAAATCTTTGAATTTCTTAGGTTTTTCTATTTGTTGAGTCTGGGCTCCGAGCCCAAGTCCAAGTCAAAAAATGGCTTGTCAAGTCCGAGGCAAGTCCTAGTCTTGTAACACTGGTGTGAACACATCGAGGAATAATATATATGCAAATGAAGAGAGAACCCATCCTTGTTTCCAAACAAACCATGGTATAGATATGGTTGGTTGAGATAAAACATCACTCTCTTGGATAGTTCGAACCATAATCTTTCATGGCTACAAACACACCTTCATTATGTGTGTTCTTGATCCTACTGAAGAAATGGTGGAACATGTTGTAGATCAAATATTGCAACCCTAAGTCCACAAGAAGGTTACTTGTCCTGTAAATGTCTTTAAGATGTTCATCCTTCTTGAGTAATGTGAACTATTGATGTTATCTAGATCTTTGAAACTATCTACAATCATGTGCAATACTGTAGAAGCTAGAGCTATATCTAATACTACAAATGACTGCTCAATGGAATCCTGATAGCAATATCACAATTTGACACATTGTAGAAAATGCCTCCTACTTATCAATTGATGAGCTAAAGGGGCTCTATAATGAATGTTTCATAAGGCACAACACTTGCTGAAGGTTTTGCAAATGGGGTTGCAAGCTAAGTGGGCTTAACCTTGGGGAAAAAACTTCGTGGTTAAGCGCTTGAATTGGAGTATACTAGAATGGGTGACCTCCTGGGAAGGCCTAGTGCCTCACCTCTGTGAGCATCACTTAGATGCAATGAGTGCTAAGTGGGCCATTCAATATCATTTCAAATTTGTTGCTTTAAGCAACTTACAAATTTGCAACTTAAGACTCCTCCAACCTAAGGGATGGATCTGGTGGAACATAGCTTGGAGCGATTTCACGTGTTTTGGTGCAAAAGAGGACTATGCCTAGTGTAAAAATACTTATTTGGACGTGTTGGAACAGTTCGCTTGGTCACACAAGTTGCAGAACGAAAGTTGCACCACTTTGCAACTTTGCACTGCTTGCATTTGATGCTTTTTCCATCAAGTGAAAATCCGCCACCACTAGAAAACCACTCCAAGATAGCCAAAACCGAGAGAGGTTTTTGTATACAGGCTCAATGTGATCCTATAGGATCAGATGAGAAGTTTTTAAGCATCACGGTATTTGAGTAATAGCATGCTGAAGTTTGCAGCCATTTTGCAATTTGGACCCTTAAGGGATTGATCCGGTGGAACATAGCTCGGAGCGATTCCACATGTTTCAGTGCAAAAGAGGACCATGCATAGCATAAACATACCTATTTAGATGTGTTGGAATAGTCCGCTTGGTCACACGAGTTGTAGAGCAAAAGTTGCACCACTTTGCAACTTTGCATAACTTGAATTTGACACCTTTTCCATCAAGTGAAAATCCACTGCCACGAGAAAACCACTTCAAGATAGCCAAAATAGAGAGAGGTTTATCTAGAGGGGTCCAACATCTTTCTGTAGGATCAGACGAGAAGTTTCTAAGTGTCACGGTATCTAAGTAATAGCATGCTGAAGTTTGCAGCTATTTTGCACTTTGGACACTTAAGGGATCGATCCGGTGGAACATAGCTTGGAGCGATTCCATGTGTTTCGGTGCAAAAGATGACCATGCCTAGCGTAAAAATACCTATTTGGATGTGTTGGAACAGTCCGCTTGGTCACACAAGTTGCAAAACGAAAGTTGCACCACTCTGCAACTTTGCACTACTTGCATTTGAAGCTTTTTCCATCAAATGAAAATCCACCACCACTGGAAAACCATTCCAAGTTAGCCAAAACCGAGAGAGGTTTTTCTAGAGGGGCCCAACGCCTTTCTGTAGGATTAGATGAGAAGTTTCTTAGTGTCACCGTATCCGAGTACTAGCATGTTGAAGTTTGCAACCATTTTGCAGTTTGGACCCTTAAGGGTTCGATCCGGTGGAACATAGCTCAAAGCGATTCTACGTGTTTCGGTGTGAAAGAGGACCATGCCTAATGTAAACATACCTATTCAGATGTGTTGGAATAGTCCGCTTGGTCACACGAGTTGCAGAAAAATGTGTACAAATTGTTTACATGACCATTATATGATCTTTTTCACATTGTTTACATTTCAAAACTCAAAATTTGCAAATTTTCCTACTCAAGGCATTTATAGAACAAGGTGCTACTACACCAAACATGAACTCAAACCTTACAATATTTGAGTATATCTCATTATGCAATTAAATCTTATTACAATGCCTCTGGCACTTCGTTCTCTCAGATCTTTTACAATGTCACTCATACATTCAAGATTCTCTTTAAATGTCTACATCATAGGTGCTCATTATGAGGTTAAATTCAAATGAGTAACTTGAGATTCCCTCGCTAAGCTTCACATGCTCTCTTATAATGGCTTGAAATCAAAATTGAGATTTGTCAAAATCATCAAAATAAGTATGTTGCATTGCTTTTTTGGCTGAGATTATCTTTGATGACTCTTAAATCAGCATTTTCTGCAACAAAAGATCAATCAACCCTTAGTAGTTTACTTACAAATACGCAAAGTAAAAGAGAAAAAGAAAGAGCATCCAAAATGGAAATGAAATAAAAATAGATGGAAGGCACTTACAGTTGTTGCATGCAGGCATCAAAATAAGGATGTTGCATTGCTTTTCTAGTTGACATTCTCTTGGATGGCTCATATATTTGTATTTTTTGCAAGGGGACACCAATCACTATAAAAGAAGATGATAGCATTGGCATCAAACAAATTAATGTGCACATAAGTATAAATTAATAAGAACCAATGTGCATATACTTACAAATTAATCCAATGAACCATCCGAGTCTGCTCTACTCTTTATTGTGTCAAGTATTGCCTCATGGTCAGACTTACGGACCTTCCATAAAGTCTTGTTCAAAGGTCTACCCCCATATTTGGTCAAATGAACATTGTATTTCATGACAAGGTTCGAGTAATGAAGAATCTTACGATGTATGCCAAAGTCCTGAAATAGCCAATGTTTAACACTTGAATGTGGGTACCTTCTAAGCCATGTTCCAGTAACCACAACTGAGCCTGTAGGGTATTCGATGTTTTTTCCATCTATAATTGGGGCCTCCAATTTCTTTTTGGTCTCAACACAATGACACAAGTAGTAGTATGTTCCCTCTTCATTGTCTTCATCTGCAATAACTGCATAAACATGCCCTGCATTGATATGTGCAAAAAATCTCTTGAAATTTGTCAACATTACAAATACAGTACAAAGTAAGCTCTAACGATATGGAATTTCAACAACTAAGAAAGTAGATATATCACCTCATTGAACTAGATCTGATATGTGGTCAAAGTCGATCGATGATTCTATCTGTGTCAGCTCCATCAAAGCATTACACCACTCGACGATTGATTTTGCATCTGTCAACTTTGCATTGTCTTTATACTTTAACTCTTCTCGTGCTAATGCTCTTTTCATGCATGCTCCTGCACCATCATGCTCCCCCTTTCCATGTCCAACCTCACAAAAGTTCCACATATATTGAACACCTATAATGACATGCATCCTGCACAACCAGTAGAACATGCACGAGTTCTTGAACTGTGTTGCACAGTTATCAGACCATATTATATGTTGATCGTATTTTATGCCCCTCTGAGCTAAACCATTGTAGAACATCTGGAAGCAACCTTGCATGAACTTTGGAGAATGTGTGCGATCATCACTAATGTAAAAGTGGTACTCCCTCAATACCTTCATTTCCTCATCTGTACTATCAAATGCATGAATGAATGCTATGTGCACAAATATCGAAACTTGTGTGGAGTTGTAATACTGTGACTGCACCTCATGTTGTGGTTGTAGAGTGTAGTTCTCTGCAAAGTCAACCACAGATACTATGCTTCCAACTAGAAAGGTGTCCTTGCATAGCTTGAACTGCGCGTCCAACCATCGGGCTCTATGGGTATGCATTGCATACTCAGACAATATACTGTCACAAAATGTGGTCATAAATTTGTACACTAGAATCTTCTCAATAACCAAATCACACATTTTTGCTTGAGACCCATCTTTTGTAGCATATGCCACTATTTTATACTTCCCAAACTCTACTAGTTTTTGTCCCACCTCATCTGTGCTTTCCATATGTTGACATACTGGCATACGCTGGAAGCCACCACAACGCTCGCATGAACCATCCAAGCATGTTGTCCTATAGAATATCTGGCCATCCTCTATTTCACATAATTTTTTTGATAAGAACTCTCTTTAAGATTTTGGTGAGGCTTCTATGCCACAATCCTGCAAAACATCGTTAGTATGCAAATCTAAACATATAGAACAATAAACATCGTAATGGTTAGAAAATTCAATATGTAGTCTACAACAACAAGTAGTGCGTGTGTGATTTATCTTGACATAAAATGGTTTAAGCAGTTCAAAAAATCTTTGAGAAATACTAATTTGAGGATAATCATTTTCAAATTTCCAAAAAAATTGGGTTTGAGTCATATCCAAAAAATGCTTTGGATGTGGCTCACAATTCTGACTACCGATTCTCCTTCTTACCACATCCCTTTGATTCAGAGATGGCCTTGTGTTATTCTTCCAATACTCTTCAATTAGTGTTCTCAAGTCTTCGACAACTTCTTTATCTTTTCGTGACAGTCTCCCCGAGAATGCCTATAATTCATTTGTATCATTGCCCTCAATTCTTTGCCGCCTTTGAATGGCTCTTGATAAAGTTTTTCTACTAATTCCCATTTTTTCACTAGTCTTTTTAATTAGGCGAGCTCTCTTTGTTTGACAACTTACCAAAGTCAATGTAATGACATGTCGGGTGACATTACTATCCTTTGAGCATGAGGTCTTACCCACACTCTCATAAGCATCCATTAGATTCTTCACAATAGTGTCTTCACTCGATGCATTCGATGTTCTCAACCCAAGAGTCTTCATGATGTTCCCATACTTTACACCCTACATCATTTCAACAAATAGTTGACATCTTGCAGTCTCATTTAGCCTTTCAAAGAATCATTCCCAAATCTTATCAGCATATCTTCTACAAGTGCATTTTGAAACCTTACCTTCCATGTGCTGCAAAATGTCATCATCAATATTAATCAAATACTTTGGCTTTCTACGCAAAATTCTTGGTGGTGTTCTCCTAGGTACATACATCTCAACATTAGGAATTTCATCAATATTGAATTGAGGTGGGCTAGATTGCATACCTTCAATCGAGGGTGGAGAAGAATACATACCTTGAGGTTCACAAGGGAATGATGGCATACCTTCTTCTTCAATTTCGAGTGATGATGTACTCTCATTTTGAGATGTGTTGGATGGTGTCCAACGATATTCACTTGCGGTAAATGGTGTCCCTCCATATTCACTTGCAGTAGATGGTGTCCGTCCATATTCACTTGTGCTAGATGGTGTCCCTCCATATTCGCTTGTGCTTAATGGTGTCCCTTCATATTCACTTTTCGTAGAGGGTGTGTCTCCAACTATGTTATATGAATCTGTCTTATGACAATGTTTCACATTCGTGCTTGTTGTGCTGCCAATTCCCATTCTCTTTTTGACGGTTGAGGTTCCTCTACAATCGGTTTGTTTTCATCAATCATTTCCAATCTCTTCTTTCCACGATATGTTGCCACTCGAACTCTCTCCTTTTCTTTCAAGGTTTCGTTCTCTTCGTCTATTAGTTTCCTCTTTCTCTTTTTCTTCGGCATGGCGGATAATTTTATCTGTACCATGGTAATGAGACGAATATTAGTTCCTAAAAAAGTGTTGAAGGAGTGGTCTATGTAATGAACTTTTGACCTTGTGCAAGGTATTTTGAAGATGTTTGGACCCTTCAGAGGAATGGGAGAGGCTTGGAGTTGTCTTAAAGGATGAATTTTGGTGAATGGTTCTGAATTTATATAATTGGCAAGTGTACAATGGTAATTGGAAAGTGTATATAATTGTGTGAATATTTGGTAACTTAAAATGCGCATTGAAAACCTAAGGTTATAATGACAAACAAAAATGAAAGCAAGCCATAATAGAATGAAAGAAAATTTGTAAAGACTTCACATACCTTAAAAACCAGACTTTCAAATGGAGGATTTCAACCCAATTATGTAGCCTTAGCTTCTTCTTTCTTCAAACTCCACAACAATTTGACTTGTTCAAAAGCTTGTTCCATTCCACACCTCAATTGTATATCAATTTTCAATGGAATTCAAACCTCAATTGATATTATATGTCTTTCAACATGGAAACTCTGCTATTTCATGCAAAGGTGGTAAAAAGATCATGGAAAAGGTGATGGAATGTGAAAAAGATGCTTGCACACTTCACAACATCAACAAAAAGCTATTTTTTGTCGGAGCACGTGCAGAACCAGGGGAATATGCAGATTGTGGGCCTTCAAATCACGGGTATATAGAACTTTTTACCGTTTTAGTGGAGTAAAAAATGCGCTCGCGTTATAATGCGCACACGTTATGTGAAATTTGGTTTTTTTAGTGTATTTTTGAGGGTATAGGAGTTTCTAAGAGAGTGGGAGGGAGAGAGGGGAAGAGTGGGAGATAGAGAGGGAGAGAGAAGGGGAGAGTGGGAGAAAGAGAGAGTGGGAGGGAGAGAGGGAGAGAGTGGGAGATAGAGTGGGAGGGAGAGAGGGGGAGAGTGGGAAATAGAGAAGGAGGAAGAGAGGGGGAGAGTGGGAGATAGTGGGAGAAGGGGAGAAGCGAAGAGTGGCAAATAGAGAGGGAGGGAGAGAGGGTGAGAGTGGGAGAAAGATAGAGTGGGAGGGAAAGAGTGGGAGAGTGGGAGATAGATCCCTCAACCCCTAAAACCCTAATCACTCAACCCCTATACCCTATTAATCCCTCAACCCTTAAACCCTAATCCCTCAACCCCTATACCCTCTTAATCCCTCAACCCTCAATCCTCAACCCTTAAACCATAATCCCTCAACCCCTATACCTTCTTAATCCCTCAACCCTTAAACCCTAATCCCTCAACCCCTATACCCTTTTAATCCGTCAACCCTTAAACCCTCTTAATCCCTCAACCCTCAATCCTCAACCCTTAAACCCTAATCCCTCAACCCCTATACCCTCTTTATCCCTCAACCCTCAATCCTCAACCCTTAAACCCTAATCCCTCAATCCCTATACCCTCTTAATCCCTCAACCCCTATACCCTCCTAATCCCTCAACCCTGAATCTCAACCCTAAAACCCACAACTTCTATACCTCTAATCCTCAACCTCAATCCTCAACCCTTAAACCCTAACTCAATCCTCATACCCTCTTAACTTCTCAACCCTCAAACCTTAAACCCTAATCCCTCAACCCCTATACCCTCATAATCAGTCAACCCTCAACCCTCAACCCTTAAACCCTAATCCCTCAACCCCTATACCCTCTTAATCCATTAACCCTCAATCCTCAACCCTTAAACCCTAATCCCTCAACCCCTATACCCTCTTAATCCCTCAATCCTTAAACCCCAATCCCTCAACCCTTAAACCCTCAACCCTAAACCCTTAAACCCTAATCCCTCAATCCCTATACCCTCTTAATCCCTCAACCCTTAAACCCTAATCCCTTAATCCCTATACCCTCTTAATCCCTCAACACCCAACCCTTAAACCCTAATCCCTCAATCTGTATACCCTCTTAATCCCTCAACCCTTAAACCATAATCCCTCAAACCTATACCCTCTTAATCCCTAAACCCTCAATCCTCAACCCTTAAACCCTAATCCCTCAACCCCTATACCCTCTTAATCCCTCAACCCTCAATCCTTAAAACCTAATCCCTCAACCCCTATACCCTCTTAATCCCTCAACCTCAATCCTCAACCCTAAAACCCTAATCCCTCAATCCCCACTCTTAATCCTCAACCCTAAAACCTAACTCTCAACCCCTATACCCTCTTAATCCCCTCAACCTCAACTTTCAACCCTAAACCCTAATCCCTCAACTCTATACCCTCTTAAACTCACTCTTAAACCCTAATCCTCAACCTCTATACCCTCTTAATCCATCAACCTCAGTTCAACCTAACCCTAATCCTAACCCTATACCTCTTAATCCTCAACCTTAAACCCTTTAATCCCCAACCCTATAAGTACCCTTCTAATCCTCAACCTCTAAACCCTAATCCTTAGCCCCTTGTACCCTTCAATCCTCACAACCCTCAATCCTCACCCTAAACCTCAATCCTTCAACCCCTAGCACCTCTAATCCCTCAACCTCAACCTCAACCCCTTAAAACCCTAATCCTCAACCTCTATATATACCTCTTAATCCTCTAACCCTAAAACTCAGTCCTCAACCCCTATACCCTCTTAATCCCTCAACCCTCAACTTCATCCTCAACCCTAAACCTAACTTCAATCCTCCCTATACCCCAATCCCTCAAACTCCTTAAAACCCCAATCCCTCAAACCCCATACCTCTAATCCCTCAACCACAACCCCTAACCTCAAAACTCAAACCCTCATCTCGTCCCTATACCCTCTTAATCCTCAACCCTTAAACCCAATCCTCAACCCTAAAAACCTAATCCTCAACTAAACTCCTCAACTCCTAAAACCTCTTAAAACTTCAATCCTTCATAAATTCTTCTTAACTTTCAACCTCAACCTCAACCCTTAAAACCCTAATCTCAATCCTATAATTCTTAATCCCCAACCTCAACCTCAACCCTAAAACCTCAATCCTCAATCCCTATACCTCTTAACTTCAACCCTGCACCACCTCAACCCTAAACCCCACCCCTCAACCCTATACCTAATTCATCAACCCTTAA